>CAJHNH020004902.1:486637-494137 GCA_905116865.2 Candidula unifasciata
AGGAACACATTAGGGACACCAGGACACATTAGGGACACCAGGACACATTAGGGACACCAGGACACATTAGGGACACCAGGACACATTAGACACCAGGACACATTAGGGACACCAGGACACATTAGGGACACGAGGACACATTAGGGACACCAGTACACATTAGGGACACCAGGACACATTAGGGACACCAGGACACACTAGGGACACCAGGACACATTAGGGACACGAGGACACATTAGGGACACCAGGACACATTAGGGACACGAGGACACATTAGGGACACGAGGACACATTAGGGACACGAGGACACATTAGGGACACCAGGACACATTAGTGGCTTACCTCAATGGCTGATGTAGTTTCCAGGGACAGCTGAAGGTAAGAGTTGCTGGGCGAGTGGCTCTTGCCTAGACTCAGAGTTGCTGTCACGCCTTGGAATGTGGCCTGGTGGAGTGTAGGCAATAAACGAGATGGTGAAGCACGATGACTGAATATGTGTGTGCCAATATATATATATAGGTCAGTGTGTGAGCGAGTTTGTGAGTGCATGTGTATGTAGATATGCATGTATATGTGTGTTTTATATATATATATATATATATATATATATATATATATATATATATATATATATATATATATATATATATATATTAGGGCTGTACGGAATAGTGATTTTTACTATTCGGCTGAATACGAATACGAATAGTGAATCATCATCATCAGGTGCTTTGCCGACTGGCATAGGTTATTATGCCTCGCCACAATCTGTGATCTCCTGCAGCTTGTTTTAGTTCGTGTGCCGATGCACCTCCATGCCATGCAACAAGACTGTCAAGAATCTTCTCTCGTTGTCTTCCTCTATCCCTCCTTCCACATAACTTTCCAGTGGTCACCACATGTTCCATTTTCCCTCATCTTATAACGTGGCCAAAAAATTATTACTTGTCTTCCCACTTTTCAAACTGAGGCCCATTCTTCCACTTCCGTGTATAAAATAGATCTAAAAAAATATCATTAATGTTAAATGTACGCTGAAATTGTACTTCACAAAATGTAGTAGAGAATAGTAAACATTTAAAAACATTTCATGTTTTGCATCCTTTAATCAGTCAGTCTGTGGTAAATAATACCTAGGAATGAAAGTATGCTTAGTTTTAAAACAAGTAACCAAACTTGTAAATTGTCACTGACAGCTTAGTTAATCCATGAAAGCGGCATTAGCTTTCAAAAAAAAATTATTCCATGTTGTCAGCATTAAAGCAGCTTCTTGTCTCACTGAAGGTATTTCCAGCTGTACTAAACAGACGTTCACTTGGTATGCTGGTAGTTGGTGCACAAAGATAACGCTGGACAGTAAGAACCAAGGTGGGAAATCTTGATATGTTTATTTTGTACCAGTCCAGTAACGGGTGTAAGGTAACCACTATTCGTATTCGGCCCGACCCCAACTATTCGGCCGAATACCGAATAGTTATTAGGTCCACTATTCGGCCCCGAAGCGAATACGAAGCGAATATTCAGTACAGCCCTATATATATATATATATATATATATATATATGAGGAAATGGAAGAGGGGGAAATACAGTGTCGGGAGGATGAATTGGTAGAAATGGAGGTTGCGGTGAAAAACCATTTAGTTTATAGAGTGGTTGAGATCTAGTGAAGAGCTGCCAGATTTGGGAAGACATTGTGGAGATGGTGAATAAGTGTGAGATATTGCAGCAACAGTAAGGGTAGTGAAGGTGGATGAACTGTATGACAGGTTTCTGTTAAACAAGTAAGTTAGTTGCCTACCCTTTACAGGTCGTCGCAGAAATAACCAAAACCAGCTCTTGTGTCTGTTTGGTTCTACAAGACACATTTTGCATTCAGTCGTTTGCCATTGCTTTCTTAACGGTCTGCTCTCGATAATCAATCAGCATGTCCCTTACAGAACGTCGCTCTCGTCACGGCAAGACTTAAAGTCTCTCTATCTCTAGCCACTTCTCCAGCCCTATGGGCTTTCATGGCCAATGGATCTACAATGTCTTGTATCTACGTCCGTGTATGACTGCCTCTGCATCGTTTTCCGGTTCTCTCTAGGTCAAAGTAACGTTTAACATGGTCAAAATACCTCAGCTTTTGAGAGAGGATGAGATGTATGGATCACTTCTCCTCGATCATTGGCTTTTTATACTAGTGTCGAAATCAACGCAAAGTTGTTTGCTGCTCAATCACCAGCAGTCAAAATCGAACCGGTTTTCTAGGAATTACGAAGCAGGTTCGCAAAGCGTAAGGCTGACTCCAGGAGCTGCGACCTCTTCACAGAGGAAGATATTCGAAGATACCCGAGTTTTATTTATTTTTTTTTTATCCCTTACATACGAATAGTCATACTTTTACTTAGGTTATGACGCCGTGGAACATTTTTAATTGAAAAAAAAAAAGGCGCCGCGACTAAGAAAATTTTGAGAAACACTGAACTGGAGTCTGTAGGAGTTAGTACCGTAATAGTGGCGCTTTTGGCATCATTGGGAATATCCACGGGAATGGCGATGAGTCCGTTGTCTGGGACACTGTACATAGTCTCTGGCAGTTTCTTGGTCTGTGTCGGCTTCTCGTAGTAGTAGTAGGGTGTAGGGCTGACTCCGGGCAGCTCGATGATGACCGTTGGGCTCACTCCGACCATGTCGTTGGTGGAACTGACCGGTAGACCGTCGGGCTGGCTAACCTTCAACTGCAAGTGGAAAAAGCATAGTAAAGTAAGAGATTAAAATTTGAGAGAATCGACCTCATGGCACTAAGTTTTATCTTATATGGTTCAGTCTCTCTCCGCTGAACGGCTGGCCGCCTGCATAGAATCTCACACAAAGAACGAACTCCGTAGCTCCAGCGATGTTTTTTTAGAGGTCCGAAGAAATGAAAATTACACAGTGACAAATCAGAACTTTAAGATTGATGTTGCAAAATTTCCCGCTTATACATTGGTTCAAACGATAGCAAAGATGTGTATTTTGTATTTGCATAGTAACAGATTTACCAGGAAAGACAAGAGCTAGGTAACCTCATAGATTGATCCATCGGTGTGTCGCCAGGTTGCCATACCATACGGAGATTTTGGAAACATCCCAACCTGGACAGCAGACTGGCACGGTAGTTGCCAGACTCCACCCTGGACAGAAGACTAGCATGGTAGTTGCCAGATTCCACACTCTCAGCTTTAACAGAGGTTATAATTAGGGCACCTGAAATGACTACACCAGCCAAGTATAACCGACAGTTCTATGCGGATACCGACTGAAATCATAGACCTAACTGCTTGATGAGACATCTATCAAGAACAGCGCGAAAATAAATGAAGATAGAGGTAAAAAAAGGGGGGAGGGGGGGGGGGGGGAGGGGGGAGGGGGGGGGGGTTCTGATCAGGCAGTCAACAGCACAGGGTGACCCAACGACACGTAGTTTTACGGGACGATGACGACGACGATGATAATGATGATGATGACGGTGACTTCGACGAGGATGACGATGATGACGACGATGATGATGATGCTGACGACGATGATAACGATGATGATGATGACTATGATGATGACGATATTATGATGGTGATGATCACGATGATGATGATGATGATGATGATGATGATGATATGGGGGTGACAAAAGTATATATCTGCTTGTATGGAACTCACATATGCAATGTACTTCAGTCCAGGTTTAAAGGTATTTGGGTTGGTCTTGGGAAACTCCAGAGTGACGCCCTTGTCATACAGTTTAACACTTCCGTTTCCGGTCCTGATGTTACCGGTCAGTGACTCCGTGACGTTAGCAGTGACCACCAGGATGTGTCCGTTGAGGCCGGAACTGATTTTCTTGACGGTTGCCATGGGGATGGTCACTTTGGCTTCTCCTTCAACCTGAAAGAATTTGCAGAAACAATAAAAAAAGTGTTACGATGTGCTGCATCGTCATCCCTACTTTATGCCATCAGTGCCAAACATAGACAATAGATGGGGCATAAGAATTGAGAAAAACTACATGTGAAATGCCCTGTTCCCATAAGGCCTCTAACATCACAAGAAGGGACAGGGTTACGAATATCAGCATTAGAGCGAAAGTTGGAATAACACCGTTTGAATTATACTAATAGACAAGTAATGAAATGGTTCAGACATATAGTGAAAATGCATACAGACAAAACTGAGCTGAAGATTGTGTGCAGTATAACATCGGTGGAAGGCGAGGGGAAGACCAAGAAAGAGATGAATAAATGGTGGAGCTCAAGGGAGCAAAACGATAAACAAATCCACCACCTAAGCCACCAGAGAAGCGCAAGACAAATACAGAAAACCAGAACACTGGACTACAACCTGGTATCAGTGAGACGAAAGAAGAAGAAGAAAGTCAAATGCAATTCCAGTTCTGTCCAATGATATCAAACCAAACGTGAAGTAAAACTAGTCAATGGTAGACGGTTGGTGTTGGCGGATCCAGCGGCTCTCTTATATAACAACACCGAGGATAACAACGACAACAACTATTACTGTAATAACTAGAAAAACAACAAAAATAGAACAAAAATAACAAGTGAAATAACCTCAGAACTAGAAAACACAACTTCTACAACAACAACGAGAACAACAACAAAACTAAAATAACAATCACAGCCAGAATGGCAACAAAACCTAGAAAACTCGATGTCTACAATAATAACATCGCGAATGAGAACGACTTAAAAACAACAACTATCATAACAACGGCGAAATTAACAATCATAACGACCACAAGGGAAAAACAAATAGAGTTTTAAAAAAAATAATAACAACAATCAGGACAAAGATGATACTGACTACAAACAGAAAAACAACTGTAGCAACGCGACAACGAAAATAACAACAGCTGCGACAAGGGGAATAATAACAACACCTAGAATTACTACTATAACAACAACAGGGACAGCAAGATTAACAACAATATCCATAAGGAGAATAACAACAATGAAAAAACAAAATAAACAAAAAAAAAAAAAAAACAACAACAACAACGTGAATAACAAGACAATAAGGAGAACACAAGACTACTAGAATAACAAAAACCATAATAATAACAAGGAAAACAACTGGACTAGTATTAACGAGAAAAAACAAAAGCAATAATTAAAACAGCAGTAACAAAGTTTTTGTTAAAAAAGTGACAATAAGACGCTTACTGGAACAGTTGTTGAACTGACAGACTGGCCTCTGCTGGCGTCATAAGGACTGTTGCTGTTGAGCAGTGACACACTGACACTGGCTGTGCCTTTCACTGGCTCCCCATAGGTGTATCTGCAAATATGGTTATGTTATCTTGTGTTATGGTTTGTTATGTAACACTAAACTAAGTTATAATATGCTGTGTTAGGTAACGCTGATATGACCTCTGGCCAAAATTGGCGATAGCAGGCTGATCGCTGACGCTCTGAAAAGATATTTACCAGCTAGGTTTTACTGCTGCTATTCCCTATTTCTGGACAGGAAGTTTAGGATTCGGTCGCCTAGGTACTGAGTTGAGTGCTTGGTGCTGTGAGGTGTGGCTTTCATGTTGAATTTTGTTTTCTCCCTGGAATGCCTGCGACGTGTTGTTGACTGCACTAAATGGTGGATGGTCAATTAGCTTTAAAATAATGTGTACCTTTGCGGGTGCAATGCTGGTATTGTTTTCGAGATTGGCCATTTGTGCCAACAGTAAAGTGCAATTTTTTGTTAACTGTGTGTCTGCAAGCTTCAAGAGTTTGATGGGACTTCAAAGTTTGTCGCTACTTTTCCTAAAGGACACTGAACTACTGGTTGTGCGATTTGCACTGGAACAAGAACGGAGCAGTTACGCTAACTGGCATGTTTTCTTCTTCTACGATCCTTTTATCCACAAGTTAAACATGGACAAAACTGATATAATGAACGTTATACCGACCAGGCTGGTCTCAGACGATAACCTGATTACGTGGCTTGTGTTCCAAGAATTGCGTGTTGAGCTCACAATCGTATTTTTTTTTCTACAATTATTTTATTTCTTCTGTTGTTTCCTTGCCTCCCAGGCAGTTGCTCCGACCTCAGTCCTATCTACGCTGACCGGGCCTCTGGCTTGGAACCTGTTTCTTACATTCGGTCCTTCCAGGCACTCATTAGATCAGCACTGTTGTATGTTGCCAAAACATAAAGAACAACTTTTAACTAAAGCAATCACTAATAAACTGATAAACAGCAAACTGCAGAATTAAGGGAATTAAATGGTAGAATCACTAATTTAGAGCTCTGAGAGGAAACTTAACAAGTTCCAGTGAAACGAGAGGTAAAGAAAAGACGATGGCGGTGAATAGGACACACGTTGAAAAAACCTGAGAACAATACAACTAGAATGTCTTTCCACTAGAAACCCACAGGGGTTAGAAATAAAGGAAGACCAAAAAAATCCATGGAGAAGGAAGTTAGAGAGTGAAGTTAAAAAGTCGGGGAGGACATGGGGAGGACATGGGGAGGACATGGGGAAAGCTGCGTGTAAAAGCTGCACAGGACAGAACGACTTGGCGTGAGTTTGTTGAGGGCCTATGTTCAATTAGTAGATAGAAGGCAGCTGAAGAAGAAAAAAGAAGTTTACCATTGTCGCTTAAATGTCCCCTCTCGATACCACGGTTGAAACCAACGCAAGGCGGTCTCCTGCCAAATCGCCTGAAGCTGGGATGGAACCCGGCCTCTCGGAATTTCGAAGCAGGTTCGCAACACTTAAGCAACAAATGATGACTATGTTCTAATCGTGGAAGACATTTCTTAATGCCAATGTCTTCCTGGTCACAGTTGCCATGGCGACGGCGGGGATTCTCACGCCTCCCTAAGGCGAAATAGTACACTATCATCAGGAAAAACAGAAGATACCAACACACACGCACGCACACACACACAGATACACACACACACACACACACACAAACTCACTTGGCTTTGACTGTGACTGTGACGTCAGAGTCAGTGGTCAGACTGTAGGAGGGCATAATGACGTCGACTTCAAACTTGGGCAGAACTGGGAAGGAAGACATTCTACTGGTCAAACATTGATGACAACACGGCTGACTGAATTCACATTTATACCAAGACATGAATCCACTGAATTGTGACGAAGGGGTAAGGGGAACAACAAATACACACAAGACAAATCTCGAACGTTTCGCCCGCAGCCTTTCTCGTTCTGTTTTTGTCAAGGTTATTAGTCGCAGTTTATCCTCCGAAGCCGGAGCATATCTGCTTCAGAAGCAGGAAACCAACCTTCTGCATACGAATAAGCACATATGTAAGACGCAAAATTTTAGTTCTGGAGTAAGACTAAAGTCCAGAAATGGACGAACAACCATTGCCTTCCTGCGGAGTTAACAGCCGGTGAAAGGAAAGGAAATCAAACTTGAGTGAGTTAATTTCTTGGTCAAACATGATACTGTTTGTGGCAGGTGAACTGGGTAACCGGGGGGCAAGGTGAAAGGCTGATGC
>CAJHNH020004902.1:499137-689137 GCA_905116865.2 Candidula unifasciata
ACATTCGTCCATCTATTGACCCGAACACTCTGTTGCTGTTATCTTTTTACCTAGCTCTTCATACTTTGTTTATGTCACTCACTTATTCTTTCACAAACGGACAGGTAAAACAAGCATGCTCAAATAAAGAATTCAGTTTACTGCCATTCCAAAATTTTACCCGACTGAGTAGAGAGAAATCGAACTTACGAAAATGGAAATATCGACTGGTCCAGTGAAAGATTTCAGATCCGAATACACGGCAAAGGTTCGGAAATTCACTGTGGAAAAAAATCCATATTTTATATCCATTTAATTACTGTGAGCTTTTCTGTTGTCAATATGTAAAATTAGGCTACGTTAAAGTTTCCGTGCATGTGTGGTTTAATAGAAATATGCTTGAATCTGCATGAAGAGCCCAAATGTGTTGTCTGTGACCCGAAGATAGCATACCTCAAACATCAGGAAAAGACAGTCGCCAATTGTTGTGGCCATTTCTGTGAGAGGAAACTAGAGGTGGGTGCAGGCTAAGACAGACCAGCATGTATCTGGCATTAACCGTGTGGGATCTCTTCGTTGCCTACACAGGAAGTCACGCAACAATATCAATTCATTCATTCGTGCCTCCATTCATTTATAGCCTTGATCAGCCAGGGAGCCGGTACCCATTTTTAACAAATCCATCCTGATACAAATCCACCCTAATACGTACGGAACCTGGGGGACTCTGTTACCTTGAACACCGCCCCCCCCCCCCCCCGGCACCCCAATAATTTGTAGGGAACAGAGCGAACTTCCACTCCTCTAACTCACCCCCTCCCTCAACCCCTCTCCATTGCCCCTCCCCCATCCCCATTTCCCCTCAACACGTATAGACATTCTTTTTTTTTAAATCTTTGTTTATACATTTTATTTTATTTAATATTATTTAAAATGTGTGTGTGTGTGTGTGTGTGTGTGTGTGTGTGTGTACATATCACGCACACAGTAACTATCTTTATTATTTTTACGCATTTAAAATAAGGCTTAACTGTCTTTAGCCCCCGGCCCTAGAAAATTATAAGGGGTAAAGCACCCCCGCCTCCAATTTGTTTCCCTTGGTGACAGCACGCCTACCTTGATACAGATTTAAACAAATAACTAACTGGCGTCAGACAATGTTCTTACAATTATGCACCCTGTTAGCGCAGTATTCTTCTGTCAAATCTTTGCCTTAAAATTATCTGTTTCCCGGTGAAGGTTTCAGGGACCCAATGTGGGGAGTTTTGGGGGAGAACGAGAGAGAATAGACACAATACCTCTGACAAGCATGTCGTAAAAGTCGACTATTTGGGGGTGTTTCTTTCGAAGTCGGAGTACATTTGCCAGAGAGGCGAGAAACTAACAGTCTGCATAACATAAGCCAGATCTGTAAAACGGATGCGCGCGCAACACTCAAAACCTTGAAGAGGTTCGAACTTCAGACATGGGATGAGACAGTATGAGACGACATACCGGTGTCGCCAGGTTTATAGATGGCCTTGTCTGACTGGATAAACAAGGACAGCTCCTTGCTGTTGAATGCCAAGGACGTTGTCTTGTTGAACTGTAACCCTCCGCTGCCCTTGACCTCAAGGGAGTAGGCGGTGTTGGGAATGCCAGCAGGGATCTGAAATATAATTTGATGATAGTGACAAATTTATTTTTTTCGTTTTCTCGCTCCTCTATATAAACAATACCTGCTTTAATTCTGTTCAGTATACAGTTCAGAGTGGACCAGATGAGCATTATATTCTTTATACAATTATCTTGTTTGGTGTGACCTCGTTGTATCCGTTTAAAAAATATTTGAATACCACATGTAGTCATCTCAGAGATAGTAATCATGGAATTGAGATGTCTGAGAAGGGCTGGAGGACTGACCAAAAGAGATACAATAAGGAATGAGGTCATAAGAGAACATGTCGGCACGGAACCAGCTCTCAGTTATATACAAATACAGCGGATCAAATGGTTTGCCCACTAAGAGATCAGCCTTCTGATGCTATGCCACAGAAAGCATAACACCACAAGAGAAGGAGGACGAAGATCACGAGGTGGGCCATGAACTAGATGGAAAGAAAACATCAGAGAAACTCTACCAAAGCACGATGTGTCAACGGTTGGCTCTACCAAAAGAGCGAGAATCAGAATCTTATTTCTCAAGAATCAAAACCTTATTTCTCAAGAATTAAAACCTTATTTCTCAAGAATTAAAACCTTATTTCTCAAGAATTAAAACCTTATTTCTCAAGAATTAAAACCTTATTTCTCAAGAATTAAAACCTTATTTCTCAAGAATCAAAACCTTATTTCTCAAGAATCAAAACCTTATTTCTCAAGAATTAAAACCTTATTTCTCAAGAATCAAAACCTTATTTCTCAAGAATTAAAACCTTATTTCTCAAGAATCAGAACTGTATGTGCGCTTTAACATCCGAAGCGATAAAAGAGGAAGTGAAAAAAAAAGAGAGAGGAGTCAGTTAATTTGTGTGTGTGCTGTGTTTTGTTTCTTGTCGTTGTTCTGCTGATGATATCTAGTCGCCGCAACGTCCTCTCTTTATTTACTGTACATGATTTTGTAGAGTTGACACATATTGTCTGTTCTTCTTACCCTTGTCTATCTTTTCCCTTTCCTGTCTTTTGCATTTTATTTTAAATTAAGTTGATCACATCACTCACTAAGTGACGATTTTTTTTTTTGGGGGGGGGGGGGGGGAATACTTTGGCCGCTATGGCCAATGCGTTAATGGCTTAAAGGAGGTCTTTACTTCTGTATTGTGACAACAATGACAAGAACCTTACTATTCTATGTATTCATTGCCAGTTTGTGGCTTTTCTTTGCAATATTATGTTCAGAAGTGTGTCATTGCTTCTGAACGGTACGTGCTGATAGTATTGTCGACATCAATTTAAAGCTGTATTTTTCTACTTTTTCTTCTTCTTCTTCTTCTTCTTCTTCTTCTTCTTCTTCTTCTTCTTCTTCTTCTTCTTCTTCTTCTTCTTCTTCTTCTTCTTCTTCTTCTTCTTCTTCTTCTTCTTCTTCTTCTTCTTCCTCCTCCTCTCTTTTCTTCTTCTCCTCCTCCTCCTTATTCTTCTTCTGCTGTTTGCCACCTTCATTTATACACTGCTATGGAGAGATTGTTAAATTGCGTTCACACCCCATGTTGGCACTTTTTCGTGTTTCTAACCGATAGTGTTATGCTGTGCTTTTATTGGGGGTGGGGGGGGGGGGGGGGAATTGTCCACAATTAAAGGAAGCGATGTCGTGACATTCTGTGCCACCCTATGTATTTAACATGTTTCCTCTCAGACGCTCAGTTCTAAACCTATCTGCTATCATCCTGTACCCATAGGCTCTTGCTGATTGTCCCCCTCCATGCAGTACGGTCCATGGCATCAATCGTGATCATAGGAATCCACCTCTTGCACACATCTTCACATTGTAGTTGAGACCGATCTGGACATCTTCAACCCATTTATAATCACCACGGATCATATCCTTAAGTATCCTCAACTTCCTCCATCCTCATCCTATATCTTAGCCATCTGAGCCTTTATAGACTAAACATCGAGAAAACTGTTATGATACCTGCTCTGTCCAGTAATTCAATATAATCATAGCTCATAAGTTTTACACAAGATGCTGCTCATATAAGCGAGATGAATTATTTTAAACAAAATGGCTCCGTTTTGAGAAACAGTTCTTACCTTCAGAGAGAGTGTTCCAGGCTTGCCTGTATTGAAGAGACACAGACATCAGATTAAGATCGTTAGCATTAACATTGAATACTAAAGCAATTGCTACTGCTGTTGTTACTACCACCACCACCACTTCCACCACCACCACAACAACCACCACTACCACCACCACCACTACCACCACTCCTAATACCTCTGCTGCTGCTACTAGTAGTAGTAGTTGTGATGGTGATACTATTTCTGCTGCTGCTGCTGCTACAATGACTATCACAAAAAATTCTACTACTACTTCTATTACTGCTGCTGCCACAGAGGCTGCTAATATTAAAAATAATAATAATAACAACAACAACGTACAACTATAATTACTACAAGAAATGTTTCTAATACTAATGTTGTTGCTGTTACACTAATTATTACTACTGCTGCTGACGCTACTATCACTACAGTTACAGATTACTGCGTCTAATACTATCACTACCACTACTATTATTTCTACTACAATTGCTGCTGCCTCTACAACAAGTACTACTACCTCCCTGACAAATGTTACTACTACCACACCTACTATTTCTACTACTGCTACTAATACTACTACCACCACTACTATTACTACAACAACAACTACTACTGCTGCTGCTGCTGCTGCTGCTGCTGCTGCTGCTACTACTACTACTACTACTACTACTACTACAACAACAAATACTCCGTCAATTAATACTCACCGGCCTGGAATACCTGAGATCCGGTGACTACCAGGGTAGAACCACGTAACACGGTGGCTGTAACAGTGACGTCAGCGGTGGCATTGAGGATATTCACGCTCAAAGAGAAGTCCATGTTGGCTCGGATTTTGGAAGGGACGATCACCACATAGGAACTGAAAGTTTGAGATCCCGTGAGACGTCATAATGGTGCGTCATAGCTAGTAATCTTCCTTTTTTTTTTAAATGACCGTTTCCACGCAATCAGGGCTTCAGATATATGGTGCTAGGCCTTTTTTGAGAAGGAAGAGGAGGAAGAAGAAGGAGGAAGAAAAGGAAAGAACGCACGAACTGTATATCTAAAGGGTCACAAATTGGGCAGGCTGGCCTGTCTTACAATCGAACCTTTCAAATACTCATCCTTCATGGCAATTGTAGTTTATGTATCAAATATATTATATTAATATCTAAACAACTTATAGTTGGAATTTAAAGTAAAAACACAAAAGCAGTGGCTAAAAAAAAAAAAAAAAAAAAAGCAGAAGAAGGAGAGGAGTAGGAGGAGAAGAAGGACTCGAGAATAAGTGAAGAGGAGAGGAAGAAGAAAAAAGATCAGCAACAATAACAACAACGGGATGGAGAAGCAGACAGACAGATTGGAAGAAATGAGAAGGGAAATGAAGAGGTGAATCCACTAGGTTGTGTTTGAAACTGACCAAGTGACAAGAAGTCTACTTCTTCTTTTTCGCGTTCACCAACTGTACACTCTGGCGCAAAGTTCTGGTTGTTCGTCCACTTCTGGACTGCAGTCCTGCTCCAGAACCTGGGTGTTGCGTGTGCATCAGTTTTACAGATCTGATTCAACTGAATGCAGACTGCTGGTTCCTTGCCTCTCAGACAGATGCACTCCGACTTCAAAGGAAGCTCCCCGGTTAGTCGACTCTAACGAAATGCTTTTGGGGAGGCAGCGGGTCTATTCTTGTTTCCCCCACAATAGGACCCCGGAACCCACACGGGGGTGAAAAGAAGTGATTGCAGTCAAGATTTTTTTTTTTTAAAGTCAAATTCATCACAAGCTTTGACTAAAAGACTCAGTGCACTTGTCCGTTTCCTCTGATAAGCTTTCTATCTGTGACAGACGGTTCCCGACCGGGTTTATGCACAATATTGTAACATCCATTATGCTCTTAAGGTTTTAATACAAAGTGTCCCTAACCCTCGCCTCCCTCCTCCCCCCCCCCTCCCCCGTCTTTTCGCCTTCTTCCACGTGTTTTCCCTAACTGTAAATTTGTATTTTTTCCCTAACCGTTAATTTTGTGTTTCTTTTTCTGTGTATTTACCGACTGAAAACCCCGGAAAAAAATATTGTTGTTTTGTTTGTCCACTTCTGGAGTTTAGTTTTGTTTCAGAACTTCAGCTTTGCGTCTACATCCGTATCATAGATCTGGCTTATCGGGCAGACTGTTGGTTGCTCACTTCACAGTCAGATACACTCTCACTTCAAAGGATACACCATTAACCCTTTCGCTGCTATGGACGAGATAACTCGTCTGCCCGGCAGACTGCTAAAGACGAGATAACTCGGCTGCAATTTTCTGTGCCCTCACTGCTAAGGACGAGATATCTCGTTCTGGGCATTTTTTTACAGATTGCTAAGGACAGTAATTCTTAGGGGTGAAATAGCAATACACATTAACTTAATCTGATCAAACTGACCCGTTTACATACAATTAAAACCCTTATCGAGTGAGTTTAGGCGTATTTAGATGCATTTCACGTTATCCTGTTTCTTTGTTACCATAGAAGCATTGTCGGTGATCGGTAATTTTTTACGACATGCTTGTGAGGGGGCAATAGCTCTATTCCCCGCTCCCACCCCCTGGTTATAATGGGACCCCTGGAACGTGCCCATGAAACTTCTATATTTGAGACCAGAGAAACAAACTTACTTGTTTGCGTGTGCAGCGGCCAGGGCCGCCGCTAGAATGAACAACACAAGCATTGTCAACTACCTGCAGGGGAGATAACCAATGGTTTGTGAGAGTACTTGGTGTGTGTGTCAGTAAGTACATTGTGTGGGTGCTTATGTGTGTGTATGCGTTTTTTGTGTGCTATCTATCTATCTATCTATCTATCTATCTATCTATCTATCTATCTATCTATCTATCTATCTATCTATCTATCTATCTATCTATCTATCTATCTATCTATCTATCTATCTATCTATCTATCTATCTATATCTATCTATCTATCTATCTATCTATCTATCTATCTATCTATCTATCTATCTATCTATCTATCTATCTATCTATCTATCTATCTATCTATCTATCTATCTATCTATCTATCTATCTATCTATCTATCTATCTATCTATCTATCTATCTATCTATCTATCTATCTATCTATCTATCTATCTATCTATCTATCTATCTATCTATCTATCTATCTATCTATCTATCTATCTATCTATCTATCTATCTATCTATCTATCTGTTTGTCTAAATGTATGTCTGTCTGTCTGTCTATCGGTATGTCTGTCTGTTGGTATGTCTGTCTGTCTGAATATATATCTGTCTGTCTGAATGTATGTCTGACTAAATGTCTGTAAAGATTAGGTAAAAACAACAATTTTTTTTTTTAATTTGTCTGTCTTACATCTACTAGTGGAGCATACGGCCTCTACCAACTCACGCCAAGTGGTTCTATCCTTTTTCTATAGCATGCAGCTCTCCCCACATCCTCTCAATCATTTCAACTTCACGCTCTAGCTCCCTTCTGCATGTTTTTTTTTTTTTTTGGGGGGGGGGGTCTTTATTCCTATGCCTCTTTAGTTCCAGTGCAAATAGATTCTAGTTATATCGTTTTCAGGTTTTCTTAACGTGTGTTATATCCAACGCCAGCGTTTTTTCTTCACCTCTTGGTCCATTGGAACTTGTTAAGCTCTCTCTCAAAGCTCTGCATGAGTGATTCTATCATACCATTTAATTCCCTCTCTTCTGCACAGGCACTAGTTAATGAATGTCTTTACAAAGACAGCTACTACGGCAAAAATAACTACAACGATAATGCCAGTATGAATACTGCTAACAAATCTAGTGCCTTATGCATTTAATGCGTGTGCATGCTATTAGCTTTGCCGAGACTGTTGTCTTCATCAGTTTATTTGCTGGCGCAGGAACGGACCAATCATGGAATGACTTGTTTGCCGTGACGGTGAAACTGCGACTAATTGTCAGCCTTTGTAGCTTAGAGGTTGCCAACGTGCTTCATAATTCCGAGATACTTTCAGCTGCGAGCGATTTGTCAGCAGACAGTTTTGCGTTGACTTCCACAAATTTATCACGAGATGACCGTTAGAAAAAAGCATTGGCCAGCTACTCAACGAAAGATTGCTCACAAAAGCCAAGCAGCCAACAAGTTATGGGGTTGATTATGCAACTTTCTGTGAAGGAAACTTAAAACCTTTTTGTAACTAACTATCTAGCTGGCAAGCTAATTACCTAGCTAACTGATTAATTAACTAACGAGCTGGCTAGCTAAATAACCAGCTGTTTGTTTGTTTGTTTTAGTATCCAGAAGCCATGTTATTAACCTTTAGGCTCGGTATTATGGATATCGCAACCTTTCGGCTTTGATTCCATTTTAAATAACGTAAATCTGGGAGAAAATGTGACTTTTCTGCCTACCCCCGGGCGTGAACCCGGACCACAAGGAGCTCGTCACCCGCTCACCGCGCAATCCGGTTTAGCCAACTACGCTAGAGAGACGGGCAAATAACTAGCTAATCGTCATCATCACTATCATGTTTACCATTATATGTCACAAAGCGATTGCAATCTATTTCTACATTCTATTGTATCCTGTGCAATCAGTTTGATATCATGGATGCAATCCAGTAAAGCAGCTTTGGCCTCTCTCATCAATGTTCGCTCTAATGTTTCTTTTAAAAGTCCTCGCTTCCTCTATCACTTTATTCCAATTTTAGTGCATGTTTGGTGATTCTTTCAATGCTCGTCTCTTCTTCGGATGTGTCCAATACATCGCAGTCTTCTGTGATCAATACATCGCAGTCTTCTATGTCCAATACATCGCAGTCTTCTGTGTCCAATACATCGCAGTCTTCTATGTCCAATACATCGCAGTCTTCTGTGTCCAATACATCGCAGTCTTCTATGTCCAATACATCGCAGTCTTCTGTGTCCAATACATCGCAGTCTTCTATGTCCAATACATTTCAGTCTTCTGTGTATTATAACTGTTGCCACTAGTGGCTGCCAAGACATTTTTCATATTTCTCCCCCCCCCCCCCACTTTCTATTTTATGTTCAGCATTTCCTCAGATATTTGTTTTCAAATACATTTAAATTGCATTGCATGTCTTTAGTAGTTCCCTATATTTTTGGCATATGTTAAAAGTAAAATAACGTTACAACTGGAAATAAGCAACTTTGCTCTCAAACTGTAAAGCTAACAATGACTGTCATCAAAAGCAACACCAACATAAACTCAGACTGCCCGTATACTTACCTACTTCGGCGTAGGGCAATGTGCAATCTAGAAAGTTCTACCAACGAACTGTCCGCTTTTAAATGGACAAGGGCAGAACTCTAGCCCACTAAACACACGATGGTGGCACTTCCGGTTGCCCCCAGAGTGAAATCATGTTTTCTTGTCTGGTTATCTGATTATTTGAATAAATAGACAGTTGACTGTTTTTTCGCTGACTTAGTTCATGGATAAGGTTAACGAAATACTGCGTGTTAAAATCTTTAAGATAAGAAAACATTTAGACAGGTTTGGAGATAGGTGAGAGCAGCGATAGGCAACCGTGCGGATGAATGAAGCAGACAGAACCTACATGGTCTGAACATCAAGGAGAATTGGCTCATAAACAGTATCCTGTCCCGAAAGCTGGGCGTATTTTGGTTATGTAAAACGTCATGGTGGCGCGAAGAGAATGGTGATGAAGGGTGCAGTTTCTGGAAAACGAGGCAGACATCCACGATGGTAGTACATAGGGCTGCACAACTTACTGGAGAAAGGGAGACTTCAAGCATGTCGTAAAGAGAGCGACGTTCTGTACAGGACACGCCGATTGATCCTGATGATGTAGAGGTGGAATTATAGTCAGTCTCCAGCACGAAGGTTGAATCTCCAAAATGCTGTCTTTCGCCTTGGATGTACACTCTCGCCATGCTGTTCGCCCATATCTTGATGTTATCCTTCCATTTACATCTAAGCCTCTTACTGGTTTGCTTTCGAATTTTCCCACCAGTCTGTTTTTATAAGAGTTTTATGCATTTTAATGTTGTAGAAGTTCTGCTTAGTCCTCCTGATTGGACCGAAATTTATGGCTGCACAGATAGATGAGGTCTGAATGGGTGGATGAATCAATGCATAGATGGACGGACAAACAGGTGGAAAGATAGGGGGGGGGGGGGAGAGATAGACCCATCCCACACAAGATGGCTCCGGTATGAAGACGCAAAAACGGTCATGCCAAGTCATTTCCGGTGTGCGTGTTAAACAGTTGGTGCTGTCGTTTGGCTGGACACGATTCTCGCTTATCGCAAGCTGGCATATGATAGATCAACTACCTAACTACCAGTAGCAGTCCTGGTACGATAGTAGGAGAAGTAGCTGACCCGCTTGTCTACAGATTCTCCGTCCTCTTGTCTCCTGTTCCTTTCCCCTTCGTGTTTACCATCAACATCGCCTCCTCCTCTCGTCCTCTTTTCTATTTTTAAACTGATATTCGCTGAAATGCCCAAATGTCTCCTTTCCAGCAAAAACAGAAAATGATTACTAGCATCTTTATTTCTACTTGTGCTATCAGCGTCAAAAGGACAATGAATATGGCAATAGAAGAGAAGATAACTACATGTAAAATGCAGTCAGTGAAAGGTCAGTAACAATACAAGAAGGGACAGTGTAACGAATACCCGCATTGGGGGAGAAAGTTGGAATAAGGCCGTGTCTAGATTTTACTGAGAGACAAAGAATAAAATGGTTTGGCCATATAGTGAGAATGCAGCCACACCAAATTGCATATCATACTTTTTACAGTAGAACATTGGGAGGAAGGCGAGAGGAGGAACGAGAGAGAGAGAGAGAGAGAGAGAGAGAGAGAGAGAGAGAGAGAGAGAGAGAGAGAGAGAGAGAGATAATTGGGGTGGTTGAAACCTGCAAAATGATGAAGAAAGCCACCTGAGAAAAAGAAGAAGACAAATGCAGAGAAACCATTACACAAAGCTACAATCTGGCATGAGTGAGTCTACCCAAAAAAAAAAAAAAATTAAGAAGAATTTTTATGAACATTTTGCGTATTGATATATGAACATAACAAACTTTCTGGGTAAAATTTAGTTACTGTATGAAAGATTCGTGTAAAATGGTCGAATATAAGACGAGCGTGTTTTTCAATCTGTGATCTTTTGAAAATATAGTGTCTGTTTTTTGTCCTGATCCTTGTCTGTGTTTGTTTTTAGAAAGAAGGTTGCCAAGTTGTGTTATGGTTTACAGCTAGGCTGATTTTTCTGCGCCGTTCCTTTGATTTCAGCCATGTCGGAATTTGTCGCTGTTCACTCGTGCATTTTAACAAGACAACACATCTATTCTCTCACCCCCCCCCCCCTCCCACTCCTCTCATCCTTAATTCCAATATTGGAATCGCCTGGCTGATTTTTGTTGTTATTGCTGTAAGTGGGAACGGGCTCCGACCACCTTCTCCCCCTCCCCTACACAAGAAAGTCGTGGGCAGGAAAACCCTGAGGTTGTCTGTGCTCCAGATGCGCATGCGTTGTTTCCAAGGTCAACAAAGTTTAAAACTGCGTATGTTTATGAATGAAAGTTGAATTATTTTAACTGACTCAGTTTTTTGCTAGATTGCGATCTCTGGTGTAGTCACGATTTTGTGGCACGGCAGAACAATTCTGGTGTGCACGTACTTGGTGAACACGTGACGAAACCTAAATGCAAAGGAAACTAGTAACTACATGCCACCCCCCCCCCCCCGCCCCATTTTTTGGGAGTCCAAGAAAAGCACACACCCCCCCCCCCCCCAAAGAATTATTTGGAGCAAAACTCCCCCTCCCTATGAAATTATAAATATATATATATATATTATCCTCTTTTATACGCTTTTGTTAAGTTTGCGTCTGTATGCTTATTTGTATATTTCTCTGGGCGGGACTGTGTTATCGATTTTCTGCACTATTTCCCGAAAAGCTATCATGATGAAATTGTGCGCTCACAGGCTTTGTGGATCACTGTAATGTGGTGCAAATATTTCTGAAGAAACAATTTCATTACTGATAATGTTTGTGTCAAAAAAAAAAGGTATAAATATATAACATTATATACGTGTGTAAAAAGGGAGGGGGGGGGTATACAACTGTAGATGAATGCAGTAAAAAAAATGTAAATAACGGTCGCTAGCTAAAAGGCGACGGCCGCCTAGTCGGAGTTCAGTTCCCTGGCTGCAGTGCAATTACGGAATGAACAAGTCACGAATCAAAACACAAAGTGAGGTCGACATGGCTGCTAGAGCTAGACCACGCGCTGCGACTGACATTAGCGACTGCGTTCTTCCGACGCAAAACTCTCGTAGACCACGCGCTACGACTGACATTAGTGACCGCGTTCTTCCGACGCAAGACTCTCGTAGACCACGCGCTGCGACTGACAGTAGTGACCGCGTTCTTCCGACGCAAGACTCTCGTAGACCACGGGCTGCGACTGACATTAGTGACCGCGTTCTTCCGACGCAAGACTCTCGTAGACCACGCGCTACGACTGACATTAGTGACCGCGTTCTTCCGACGCAAGACTCTCGTAGACCACGCGCTGCGACTGACATTAGTGACCGCGTTCTTTCGACGCAAGACTCTCGTAGACCACGCGCTGCGACTCAATATAGCGACCGCGTTCAATTACCGCTTCTTGCGACGGCGACTCAATGTAGCGACAGCGTTCAATTACCGCTTCTTGCGACGCATTAGGGAGTGGACTAGAGGGAACGAAACAAGTGACATAATTACTGTGTGTTGGCGATAGACAGCGTGCAGTGCCCTACTGTCATCATACGGTTAGGGTTTGGGTTAGGGTTAGGGGTAGGGTTTGGGTTAGGTTTAGGGTTTGGGTTGCTACTATAAGTTTGTGCGAAGACGAGATGCGGCGACACTAACCGTAACCCTAACCCAACCCCAAACCCTACCCCTGCCCCTAACCCTACCCCAAATCCTAACCCAAACCCTAAGCCTAACCCTAGGATGACAGGTAACTATATCATTTGTTTCGTTCCCTGTTTTCCACTCCGTAAATGCACTACAGCCAGGGGACAACTCCGAGTAGCGGCCGTCGCCTTCCAGCTTGCGACCGTTATTTAAAGGAGACACAAAATATATATAATGACATGTGTTAATTAATTTTTATTATAACTTATTTTTGTCCTCTGGGGGAACTAATTATGTAATACTTGTTACATAGACATGATCTTGGAAAGAGGGGCTTTCATAGCACTAGGGAATTTGCGGAGGTCAAAAGAAATTAAAAGAAATACAAAACTAAAAATGGTCAATTCTAATGAAACGTGGAGAACAACTAAGGCAATTACTAATAAATTACAGACTTTCACTAACTGGTGCCTGCGCAGAATAGAAGGAATCAAATGGTATGATAGAATAGCTAATGTAGATCTTTGGGAGAGAACTAAACAGACTCCAGTGGACCAAGAGGTGAGGAAAAGACGCTGGCGTTGGATGGGACACACATTGAGAAAGGACAACAGCATAACTAGAATGTCTTTGCATTAGAACCAACAGGGGCATAGGAATAAAGAAAGCCCCCCCCCCCCCCCCAAAAAAAAAAAAAAACATTGTGTCTCATAAAAAGTGATGGTACACACCACAAAGTGTATATTACAGTAGCGCTTAAAAAAGAATTTTTATTTTTTTTAAAGGTGCCGGTACTGTCTACCAATGAGCACACACACACAAAAAAAGGTTCACAAGCTGTAAACTGTAAGAAATTTCTGGTTGTTTCGTCCACTTCTGGGCTTTCGTCTTGTTACAGAACTTTAAAAAAATTTCAGAGGAGGGAAAGGCGGGGTGGGGGCCCTCAGCACCTAATAATTATTGGGGGCCGCTAAAGGGGCTCGAGCTCCACGCATCAGCGCCCCTGTAATGTACGGCTTTTAACCGTTAACGAAGGACTGGATGTTAACAAGGAAATGCGCAGGTCGTCATCCTTTTTGCAGAGGGACAAAAAACAAGACTGGTTTTAACTGGTGAAGATAAGCCTTTCTTCTATCTCACAGATAATTTGTTGATGACACAAGCTCGGTCAATGATTGTGGTCTTGTAAATACGTGGGTGAACTCTGACCTGGGTAATCTCACCACATGCTAGGTAACTTAGTCAGCATATTAAAAAAAAAAAAAAACATTTTTTTTAAACATTGCTACAATCAGCTTGCGGCGTCCGTGGCTAAGGCGTTGCGAGTCCGACTCGTAAGCCAGCATACCGCGATCGAAACCCACTGCAGGCTGCGTGGATTTTTGTCGTGGTATGGGACGTCGCAGGTCGACCCAGCCTAAAATGGGTACCAGGATGGGTTGTCCTGGGAAAGTAAAGACAGCCGGCGTAATGCTGACCACATTACCCACAGAGTGCTGATGGTCTGTAAAAATATGGGACGCTCTGCCCATATGTCCGATGCGCCGAAAGGCGTGAAAAGGGAACTTTACTTTTTTTTACTTACTCAATACAATGCAATCGAGTCGTCGTAACTTATTAAAGTCTGTGTTTTTATGTTGAATGAACACAGGTGTTAAATATATTAGAATATATTGTTTCCATGTCAAGTTCTGGGAAGGAAAGGCGGTCGGCGTGATGTTGATCACACACCCCACCGGGTGGTTTATAAAATATAGGTCTAGCCCTGTGTGCCCAAAACACCTGAAGCCGCGGAAAAGGTTCATTTTGACAACCTGCTGATCGATAGGCCGCCATTTATATATATATTTTTTTTGCCTTACAAACTGCAACTTGTAAATTTGTTTTAGAAGCTTCGCTAAATTAGGCTTTACAAATACGGGTGATTTATTTTTTAGTTACCCCAAATACGGATAATCCGCTGGTGCTTTATTTTTTAGTTACCCCCAAATAGGGTCAAATCCACGAGTGATTTATTTTTTAGTTACCCCCCAAATACGGGGAATCCAGGGGAAATCAACAACTGACGGGACGGTCGACTATTTCAAGGGGTGCAAGTGTGATGTTATTTGGTGTTCTGATTGTGTGTGTGTGCGTGCGCGTGGAGAGGGGGGGGGGCATATTTCTGTCTGTTGGTACGCAATCGGCTGTTTTGTTCTATCAATGTGCAACTGGCTGCTGTACAATGGGAAAAGTCCTATCTTACCACCCTGGAGAATTATTTGAAAAATATAGTACCCAAATACAGGTTAAAATGGTTGTTTCATTATGTATAAGTATACTTTATAAAGTTAGGTCTATTTCAACACGCAACTTCTGAAATATTAGAGTTGCAATGACATCATCAAAAAGTATGTTCCTTTAATGTACTATTCATTCTCTAACATGTTGTACCATTATATTTCAGATAGGGCTAATACTAGACTGTGCAATCCATTTAATATTATGGATAAAATACAGTCCAGCAGCTTTGGCCTCTCTCTTCAACGTTCATCTTAGGGTTTCTTTTGGGCCTCCTTAAAACCTTTAATTTACTATTAACAGACTTACCATATGCGATTCCTGGATTGTATGGAAAAGGAGGTATGGTAGAAGTGCTATGATTAGGCATCTTCATCTGTAACAGATCATGGCTGTGTTCTCCAAGTTATGACTGATCTAGTCAAGTGTCTATCTGTGCACAATCTTTCTTATATGAAGCAGTTTTTTCCCTTGCTTCTTTCTCAGCAACAAACACTTTTAGAAGATTCACTAAGCTTAATGTTAGAGGTAGAAGAGAGCACGATGATGATACTGGCCATGTTGTGAGGAGGAGGAAACTGGAAAATGTTGTAAGGAGGAGGAAACTGGAACATTTTGTAAGAAGGAGGAAACTGGAACATGTTGTAAGGAGGAGGAAACTGGAACATGCTGTGAGGAGGAGGAAACTGGAAAATGTTGTAAGGAGGAGGAAACTGGAACATGTTGTAAGGAGGAGGAAACTGGAACATGTTGTGAGGAGGAGGAAACTGGAACATGCTGTGAGGAGGAGGAAACTGGAACATGCTGTGAGGAGGAGGAAACTGGAACATGCTGTGAGGAGGAGGAAACTGGAACATGTTGTAAGGAGGAGGAAACTTTAACATGCTGTAAGGAGGAGGAAACTGGAACATGTTGTAAGGAGGAGGAAACTGGAACATGCTGTGAGGAGGAGGAAACTGGAACATGTTGTAAGGAGGAGGAAACTGGAACATGTTGTAAGGAGGAGGAAACTGGAACATGCTGTGAGGAGGAGGAAACTGGAACATGCTGTGAGGAGGAGGAGGAAACTGGAACATGTTGTAAGGAGGAGGAAACTGGAACATGCTGTGAGGAGGAGGAAACTGGAAGATGCTGTGAGGAGGAGGAAACTGGAACATGTTGTAAGGAGGAGGAAACTTTAACATGCTGTAAGGAGGAGGAAACTGGAACATGAAACTGGAACATGTAAGGAGCAGGAAACTGGAAGTAAGGAGGAAACTGGAACATGCTGTAAAGGAGGAGGAAACTGGAACACGGTTGTAAGGAAGAGGAAACTGGAACACGTTGTAAGGAAGAGGAAACTGGAACATGTTGTAAGGAGGAGGAAACTGGAACATGTTTGTGAACATGTTGTAAGGAGGAGGAAACTGGAACATGCTGTGAGGAGGAGGAAACTGGAACATGTTGTAAGGAGGAGGAAACTGGAACATGTTGTAAGGAGGAGGAAACTGGAACATGTTGTAAGGAGGAGGAAACTGGAACTAAGGAGGAGGAAAACTGGAACATGCTGTGAGGAGGAGGAAACTGGAACATGTTGTAAGGAGGAGGAAACTGGAACATGTTGTAAGGAGGAGGAAACTGGAACATGCTGTGAAACTAATGTTGTAAGGAGGAGGAAACTGGAACATGCTGTGAGGAGGAGGAAACTGGAACATGCTGTGAGGAGGAGGAAACTGGAACATGTTGTGAGGAGGAGGAAACTGGAACATGCTGTGAGGAGGAGGAAACTGGAACATGCTGTGAGGAGGAGGAAACTGGAACATGCTGTGAGGAGGAGGAAACTTTAACATGCTGTAAGGAGGAGGAAACTGGAACATGTTGTAAGGAGGAGGAAACTGGAACATGTAAGGAGCAGGAAACTGGAACATGCTGTAAGGAGGAGGAAACTGGAACACGTTGTAAGGAAGAGGAAACTGGAACACGTTGTAAGGAAGAGGAAACTGGAACATGTTGTAAGGAGGAGGAAACTGGAACATGTTGTAAGGAGGAAGAAACTGGAACATGTTGTAAGCAGGAGGAAACTGGAACATGCTGTAAGGAGGAGGAAACTGGAACATGTTGTGAGGATTGTAAAAATTTGTGGAAAAAGAGACTGAGGAAGACACCGTAATCATCCTACTGTGCTTTTATATGTTACATAGAGCGCACAGTCTGGTCCTCCATACAGTTCTACCCTGTTCAATCCTCCTGATATCATGGATGGAATTCAACACCCTCGGCTTCACACAAGAATTGTGGTCTCAGAAAGCAACGCAAGAAGTTTCTTGGCAACTTTTTGTCATGGCATAAAGGGGTGTCATCAGCACATGGACTCATACATGCTGATGAAGATCTGAAGTTGTGGAGAAGCAGTTTCTCACACCAGTCGACAAGGCATTTCATGATGATGATGATGATGAAACACTGAAAAGACAGAAGTAATGTCAATAGGAAAAAAGAAGACAGATCTAAACATAGCAATAGAATACAAAGGCATTAAACAGGCATCTGAGTTTAAATATCTGGGAACTACATTTACCGAAGATGGGAAATTGGATAAAGAAATTGACATTAGATGCAGTAAAGCAAACCAAGTATTGGGACAGCTAGCCCCCCTCTTACAGCATAAGACAATCCCAATCAGCACAAAGAGACATCTTATTCAAAGCTCATTTATTCCAACTCTGTGCTACCAGTGCCAGACATGGTCACTCACACAAACCATAAAAGAAAATTAGTAACCACGGAAATGAGATGTCTGAGAAGGGCTGTAGGAGTGACCATAAGAGATAAGATCAGAAATGAGATCATAAGAGAACAAGTCGGCACAGAACCAATTCTAGATTACATACAAAGACAGCAAGTGAAATGGTTTGCCCACTTAAGAGAGAATGCCTTGTGACACCATACCATACAAAGCATACATGGAAAGAGAAGAAGGACGTAGAGCACGGGGTAGACCAAGAACAAGATGGAAGGATAACATCAGAGAAACTCTACAACAGCACGATGTGCCTATGGTCGAGGCAGCCAGAAGAGCTAGAAACAGAACCTTATATCTTCCTTGACACCCACAGCGGTAAAAGAGGAAGTGAAGAAGAAGAAGAAGAAGAAGATGATGATGATGATCTGTACTTTAGTGTGTGTAAAAAAAAAAAACCTGGAGAAGGAAGCTGGGAAGTAAAGTTAAAAAGATAGGGAGGACATGGGGAGAGCTGCATGCGGTAGGGAAGGATAGAATGACTTGCCAGAGGGCCTATGTTCCACTGGGGGCTAAAATGGCAGAGAAAGAAGAAAGAAGAGAGAGTACTAACCATAACAAATGTAGATACTGCTGCATCAGATCTCAGCAGGGACGCAGGAGTAAATGGTAATGAAAGAGCTGACCAGCGGGCAAGTAAGGCACCAATGCAAACGGGAAGAAGCATGGACAGAGCTGATATCATCAATGTTGTACAGACTAGGTTGGGGGATAAAGGCGAATCTCTGATGCTAACATGATTGTGTGACCGAGGTGTTTAGCTTGGTGAAGCATGTCTATGCCATCTTCGAGGAGAAGATAGGAGATACTATAACCTACTCCTCATGGGAGCAATCACTAGAAGTATCTTGGAGTGGCTGCTGCATCGGGGAACAGAGCATGCATGGGGAGGCCCAATGTGCAAAGATTTCGATATAACATAACAAATGTAGCAGTTGCAGTGGGGATGTCTTTACTATCAACAGCAGTAACAAAATAAAATTGCCTGTAAATGCAGCAGCAACTGTAGAGTTTTAAATATTATTAACAAAATAAAAGTGATTGTAATGCGGTATCAGCAATTGTAGTGTTAGTGTTTTTAATACCCTTCTTCTTCTACCTTCTAACCCCCGATGAAGCAAAGTCCCTAAAACAACTTATGCCAAGTCATTCTATCCTTGTCTATCACATCTAGCTCTTCCCATACTTTCAACTTCACTCTTTAGCTCCCTTTGTGTACTTTTAGGTCTACCTTTATTTCTATGCTTCTGTGGGTTCCAGTGCAAATACATTCTAGTTATAGTGCTCTCAGCTTTTCTCAATGTGTGTCCTATCCAAAGCCAGCGTCTTTTCTTCACCTAGTAACAAAGTATCAGTAGTTTACACTGCAGCAGAATGATAAAGGGATGAGGGTCTGAGTGGCCAGATGAGAAAAATGAATTGGACCAGTTAAGTCACGTCGCTTGACAAAACACCAAGTCACTTTGCTAACTAAGCCAAGTCACATGACTTACGTTCCAACCTCTGCCCAGATGCAATATTAACAAAGAAACCACACAGAGGTTCTGATGAACCTGGATTGAGAAGAGTTTTTGCAAGACATTTAAAAAATCATGCAGCTGAAATATTTTGGCCATATTAGATGACCTAATTTTTCAAAAAAAACATAGTGGAAGGACAAGTCGAAGGAAAGAGAGCAAGATGGAGACAACAATACAAGCAAGAGGACAACATAAAGAGATGGATGGACAGCTGTTTGAGAGTTTACTACTTCTTCTTTGTTCGTCTGAGTGATGTAATTTGTGGTGCACCTGTTTACAGCAAAGCTGAGATATTTGCACCTTTCAACCCACACATTTGGATATTTGTTTACCAGGTTCGCTTTTCCAGTTAGTTTACCAACACATTCGGATATGGATATTTGTTTACCAGGCTCGCTTTTCCAGTTAGTTTACCAACACATTCAGATATTTGTTTACCAGGTTCACTTTTCCAGTTAGTTTGGTGGGATATTAGTAGCCTCAAATCTGTGGTGGCTTTGTCATCATCATCTGATCCCCAGTTGTTGCCCCTGAAGGACCCATCCAGGGCAGACATATGCAGACTGGTTGACATTCAAGAGAAGGCTGGGACATAGCAAGAAAGTTTCCAACCCTCCGAGGAGGCTGACATAAATGCTAAGCGAATACACAGTGCTCTGGTATTAGGCTCACCCATGGAAACATCTTGTCCTCAATTTAACAATGATTTATTTACAACATTTTAACCCCCTCTTTTTTTCTCCACAATAATTATTCTTACTGGTAAGCGTTTTCCATCTTGCTAAGGTCTTTTATATGGTGATTCTTGTTCTAATCTTCACACATAATCAAAAATAAAAGACACACAACTAACAAAACCAGTTGACATTACAGATGAGATGCGAAATCACTTTATTATGCCGTCTTTGAAAAACTCTCGAGGCATCTTTCCAGTTTCTTCAGCTGAAATTTTCTGTGAAGAAAAAATAACAAAAAACATTATATGATGATTATCTTTCTAAACAAACAACTTTACTTTGTCACAGTGCTAACCTATAACCCGTTTACTGAACCAAAAACAATTCACAGTAGCAACTTATATTTAGACTCAGAGATGTGACCCAGTTAATTCTCAGTTGTAACCTAATTTCTGAATATTTTGGTAGATTGGTGGAATTTTTAGTTTTTACTGATATGTGTATAATGGTTGTGTCTTTTTATTTGTGGGTTTTTTATTTTTACAGAATTGTTCCCGTAAATTCCCTATTTAAGGGTCACCGTTATCGGTTCTCTCCCCAGTGGGTTGTGCCTGGGTGTGTGTGTCTGTTTGTGTGTGTGCGCCTCTGCAAGTGTGCCTGCGGGTTGTACCTGGGTGGGTGTGTCTGTATGTGAGTGTGTGCTTCTGTGTTTTTCTCTGTGTGTGTGTGTGCGCATTTTTCTGTGTGTGTGTGTGTCTATCTGTGTATGGGTGTGTATATATATTCGTGTTTAAGTGAGTGGGCAAGCGTGTGTATGTGGGTGTGTGTGTGTGTGTGCATGCATTTTACCACCTATGCTTTTGGTTTTTTTCTTGATATTCACAATATGCAAATATAATCATAAGAATATAACATGCTTTATAGATAAAATAAAACTGCTGTGTGAAAGACGGGTGTTTGGAGGGGCCGAATGTAAGACGGGCCTGAATACCCAACTTGTAACCCTTAGAAAATCAAGTTTGTTCGTTCTTTCATTCATCAACTGTGCAAATGGTAAAGACCATTCTGACAGATATAGGCTGCTAAGAGAGGATGAGGTCGGCTACTAAGAGAGGATAAGGTACACAGTTAATTTACTTCATAAAGTCGAGGTAAATTATGCTTGATGGGGGTCAGGTAAATTAGACACTGAAAAGAGGCTGTGGAGAAAATTAGGTCTAGGTTGAGAGGTCAATTAGGCGTTGAAAAGGTAAAAGAAGAAAACAGGCAAATTAGGTCCTGAAGAGGTCACCAGCAAATTATGTCTTGAATGCTGGTTCTACACAACTTGGTGATGAACTGATGCATGTCAAGCTAGATGTTGTAAGGGCCCTTTAGGCACAAGCGAACAGTGTGGAGGCAGAGGTTTATCATCATGGTCTAAAGTGAATGGTGCTGCGAGGAGTGACCAGAGGGTCTGGCCGACGATCAACACTTCCGGGAAAGTTGAGACGGATATACAATCAGACTATTGCTGCTACCATCAGAACTGGAACTCTCCGCTTGCTGCTGAAGATGGGATGGAGCGAGTATGGGAATGTCCTGAGTGCTGTGATGTCAATTCTTAAATATTGTTCATTTTTATTTCAAAGATCATCTTTATCGCACATCAGACATGACCATAAGTGCTCCGATCTCCTCCTGAGTATGTCTCCAAAATTCTCTCCTCATGAGTATGTCTCCAAAATTCTCTCCTCCTGAGTATCTCCTGAGTATGTCTCCAAAATTCTCTCCTCCTGAGTATGTCTCCAAAATTCTCCCCTTCTGAGTATGTCTCCAAAATTCTCTCCTCATGAGTAGATCTCCAAAATTCTCTCCTCATGAGTATGTCTCCAAAATTCTCTCCTCATGAGTATGTCTCCAAAATTCTCTCCTCATGAGTATGTCTCCAAAATTCACTCCTCCTGAGTATGTCTCCAAAATTCTCTCCTCATGAGTATGTCTCCAAAATTCTCTCCTCCTGAGTAGGTCTCCAAAATTCTCTCCTCCTGAGTATGTCTCCAAAATTTTCTCCTCCTGAGTATGTCTCCAAAATTATTGATTAAACAATATACGTGTCATGAATATCAAGTAAAATACACAAAGGCATGGATGGTAAATACATTCAAATATACCACACTCACACACATGCATACATACACATACACATGCAAGCACAAACACATGCACACAAAGACATACATATACTTCTACACAGACATCATACACCTGAACAAGAATTTTGAGCTAAATATTGTGCCTTGTACACCAACCTGACTTGTATGTCAGAATCTATGGTAGCACTGAAAATGAAGTTAATGTCGCTAGTTCGATTAGACCTGGAAATAGAGCTGAAGAAAACTAGGACCGAGCAGGACACGAGTCAAACAAGTTTAATCCCTTCGCCAATTAGAATCTAAAAAATTATCGTTTCAAAATTTCATTAAAACGAAATGCACCGACAAAATTCTCAACAATGGAGTCTTGGTCAGTTCTTCTAAAAATTCAGGGGGTGGAAACCTGTGACCACCAAGGGGTGGGGTAAGCAGGATGGCCACTGCGACATCGCAGCTGTCAAGTTGCTAAAGAATTTACTTTTATATTTTTATCCATTAACTTTGCACAAAAATGATTTTTATTTTTACATGTAGGGAAGTAATCTCCACATACACACAGAGCAAAGAATTAACTGTTTGCTTCCCTTTGAACAAGAAAACAAAGTGTTTTGTTGACACAGTAAGGCTGAGCAAAGTGATGTCATTACAAATTTATGATGACCCCCCCACCCCCCCCCCCCCCCCCCCCCCCAGCCCTTGACCCCCTGAAACATTTTTTTTTTACTCCAAGCAATATCTTCAACAAACAGTCATGCAAACGGTCATATCCACACCATCTACAAATAACACATTTGCCGCTAGTACCAAAGCTGTTACATAGGTGTACTGGCCACTGCCCAAAGACGTCATCAAAAACCTGTAAAAGTCTCAAAACCGATTCTCAGGGTGAACTGGTTAACTTCTCAAACTCACCTGGCGATTACCTGGCCACCATGGGCAAATATCAGCCTACGAAGGGCAGCTGAACCCACGGCCGCTGACTCAATCAGAGAAAACATGGATTTGATCACTTGACGGACAGCTCTGGAGGATGCAGATGAATCTGGATGAGAAATGTAAATAAAATGTTAATTCAGGAAACTACATTCTCAGATTAGTTGTTTGTCTTTATTGACATGGATTTGTTCGACAGCGGCTCCTGGTTCAACCCAGCCTCAAATAGGTATTAGGTAATGTCCTAGGAAATTTTTCGTCTTCTTTGCATTCACCGGCTGTAAACTCAAGCGAAAACTTCTGGTTGTTCAACCACCTCTGGACTTAATCTTGTTCCAAAACCTGAATGTTGTGTGCATTTTAAAAAAAACCAGATCTGGCTTATCAGTATGCAGACTGTTGGCTCCTTGTCTCATGAGCAGATGCATTCCGACTTTAAGGGATGCCCCTAATTAGTTAACTCCCCCGACGTGCTTGTTGGGGAGGCAGTGGGTCAACTCTTGTTTTCCCTATACAGTCGAGTCCACTTAAGTCGAATTCTGATAAGTTGAATTTTGATTAAGTCGACATGGCCAGTTTAGACATGGCCATTTTTCTTCATTATCTTTGTATTTAAAATCCTGATAAGTCTAATTCGGTTAACTGAATATTCAGATTAGTCGAATCTAAAAAATAAAGTCAGACTATACACATTTTCCTGTTTAAGTCAAAGAATTTTCTTTAGTCAGCCCGGGAAATAATGTGAAATCTCGCAGCTACGATATCTAGCTACAGACAGTATTAACAATGGTGGCCGCCGGTCGAAAGCTGACTACTTAAACTTTAAAAAGAAAGATTGAACTGTTGGAAGAGACTGAACATAGTGGGAAGAAGAAAGTGGATATAGCTAGGGAATATGGTATTAAGTCAGCAAATTACATGTAAATGGGCCATTCATGTTGACAAAAGCAGAAGAATGTGCACGTTTTGGAGGTCAGACAGAATGGAAATGTAGTGCTGCCTGGTTGGATCATTTCAGAAAAACACCACTGCATAATAAACAAGAGTGTGTGGTGTATGGGGAGAAACAATCTGTTGATGAAGCAACCACTAATTCATGGACAGAAGATGTGTTTTAACCGGCTATGGCTAATTATAATTCTGCCGATGTATTTAATGCTGATGAAATTGGCTTATTTTGGAGACTGCTACCTAATAAAACATTTTTCCTTCAAAAATGAAAAGTGTCATGGTGGGAAAAAATCCAAAAAAAAAAAAAAATAATAATAGTGGCTGTATGGGTTGTATCTTGCAATATGTATGTTAATGAAAAATGTTCTTTATTCATGACTGAAAAATTTTAAATCTTCATTGTTTCAAAGGCCTGACAAAACTGTGTGTTCATTTCAGAGTGGCTTCAAGAATTCGATTCTTCAATGATGTATAAAAAAAAAATTTCAGAGCCATTACTTGCTAGGTTGTATCAAGAGCTGAACATTGAACCAGAGGAGTATGTGAACATTGATAATGATGTTTTTACCAGTGCCACTCTTTCAAGCAGTGATATTCTAGGGCTATGTCTGCCAACCACTCCACCAACAGACCATTTGAGCCCTGACTCTGATGATGAGGATGACTGTGAGCTGCAATCACACATTTGTGTGATGCAGACTGGGTGCTTGGATAATATAATCTCCCCGTTTATTGCATTTACACATGCCATGGAAAGACATTTTTCACAATCCAAAAAGCAAAGCAAAATTACTTGTTTTACTCAATGCTACTGCTCAGTTTTAGTGTACATTCTTTATTGCGTGTGGTGTCTGGATAAGTAGAAGCCCTGATAAGTGGAAACATTTTCTTAGAGGCCTGCGACGTCTACTTTACAAAATGTGGTCTGCTGATTAATTACATGTTCACTCACCATCTAAACTGACCAGATAGGACATAAATTCTGGCAACATTTGAGACGCGACCAGAGCATCCTGGAATTCAGGTGATTTCACCAGCTGACCCAGCCCTGAGGAAGGACATAAGATACAAAGATGTCACACGTGAAGTAATCGGAACTAAGAAATCACTTTTCACAAAATTAAACAAAACTACACAAAATGCAATGGTATGATCATGTAATATAGTTGGTACTAGCAGCTCTCTGTTAATGCTGAATGTTGGGCGGCGTACACCAAGCTTGACATCCCATATAATGTGAATGGCTTCGAGCAGAGGAGCAGACCGGAGAGGATAACAGCCTAATCATCATCATCATTATGCTCCCTACAGACGCGAGTAGGCGTTCACGCACCACCACAGATCTTGGTCCCTTGACATCTGGATCAGTTCCACCGATGATATCTCTCTGTGCCACCGTCACAGGCCATCCGTCATCTTCTCTCTTAGTCTGCTTCTGCCTCTTCTACTGGTGATCTTTCCAGGTTCACAAAATTCTCCAAAGCTTCCCCCCTCCCCCCCCCAAATCACATAAACAAAGAACAGTGCTTGTCTTTTCCTTACAGCTGTATATATTGATCTGCTTTTATTAGCTTCCTTCAAGCAATCCTCATTATTTATTCTGACAGTACAAGAGATTCTTAATAATCGTCAGCCGTCAGCCTTAACACAGGAAAAGAAAATAGAACTTGAAAACTTAATGTTATGGCGGGGCAGACCAGGCCCTTAGCCTTAACTGGCAGCTCATATAGGGGGTAAGCTCCAACAGATGGCCAGACAGAACATGCTCTACTGATCTGCAGTGTCTGCAGGATGCTTAAAAAAAACATAATTCTAGTGTTAACTTTATTCTGGAGTAAACAAGGTAGACCAAGAAAAGGATCATGATGCCTGGACAACATATGGTCTCTACAATAACGCCCAGGCTTTGTGCTATGGAGAGGACATTTCGAGTCTTGCTAGACACACCCACCACCACCAAGGTTTATCTTTACCCTGTCTTCTTACAGATGCTTGGCACCCTTTCCTCTTTCCAGATGATAGTGTTATATTGTGCTATGAGGAGGCATAGGACTCACAGCCCATGGCGATGGGGAGTGTAACTAGCAAGACCCACCGGTGTCAAGAAAAGTCTTCAACAATGATAGCATGGGATTTCAGGACCATTGTTCTCAACATCTGTGTTTAATTCGTTTCTTCTCAGAGGCTCAGCTGTCATCTTTTCTGAAATAATTTCTTCCTTCACTCTCATTCCCTTCATGATATGCCCTCTCCACACAACACAGTTCATGGCATTTTGTTCTCATGAGTCCACCTCAATACCTGCATCTTTCATGCTTCACTTGCACACATCTTTATACAATAGAAGAGGTCGGCCTCGACATCTTCTACTTATCTTTAATTCACCATAAAGGATGTCCTTAGGGACTCTGCCATCCTTAATTCTTCAAGTGTGACCCAGCCACCTGAGCCTTTGAAAACTGAGCACTGAAAGGACTTGTAGTACCTGCTCTTTCCAATACCTCAGTGTTTGTGATTCTGTCTTGAAACTTAATGCCAAGTATTCTTCTTAGGTATCGCAGCTGAAAACTACTAGCCATCTCCCATGGTGCTAATAAGTTCAGCAAGTTTCACTGCCATAAAACAGAGTGCTGAGAACCTGATAGACAAGAATTTTTGTTTTAATTGGAGCTTTCTGCTCTCCCAAACTCTCTTTGTCAATCTGCTCATTGTTGTTGCTACCTTACCTATCCTGATGTTGATTTCTTGGTCCAGCGATAGTTTACTATTCACTGTGGAACCCAGATGATTGGTCTGTAAAAATATGGGAGGCTCTTTCCATATACACGATGCGCCTAAGGCGTGAAAATGGATCTTTACTTTACGTTTTACTTTTTGTGGAACCCAGATAGGTAAAATTGTCTACTGTCTTAAACTCTTCACCGTCAATGTAGACTGTAGGTCTATCATTAACACCTTTTACCATAACCTTTGTCTTTTTTTTTTTGGCTAACTGTTAGTCCAAATTCACAGCACGCATCAGCAAAGGCAGTAAACATCGCAGCTCCTCCTCTGAGTGGGTGGTTATTGCGGCATCATCTGCAAACAGCAGCTCACTGATAAGTAGCTTTCTTATCCTGGTTTTGGCCTTCAGTCTACAGCAATGTAAAGACTGCCATCAGATCGTGAATGGATGAATATACCATCCTCCTGACCTCGAAAGGCATGTCCCAAAAGAAGTGAGAAGTATATTCCAAAGAAAGTAGGAGCAAGCACACACCCCTGCTTCACTCCATTTTGATTACACCTCCTCCGATGTTACACCCTCAAAGTTGATTGCACCATTCATACCTGTGTGGAACGACTCAATAATGCTCAGTAGGGTGGGTGGACACCCAATCTTCATCGGCGTGCTGAACAGACCTTTTCGACTCACCAAATCAAATGCCTTAGTAAAATAAATAAAAGCAACACACAGTGGTTGATTTTGTTCACAGGATTTTTCCTGCAACTGTCGTAACAAAAATATCATATTAGTGGTAGACCGGTTCTCACAAAAGCCACACTGGGGACTCTGGGTAAATGCGATCTCAAACACTTACCAGCAACACACTGGGGACTCTGGGTAAACCCGGCCTCAAACACTTACCAGCAACACACTGGGGACTCTGGGTAAACCCGGTCTCAAACATTTACCAGCAACACACTGGGGACTCTGGGTAAATGCGATCTCAAACACTTACCAGCAACACACTGGGGACTCTGGGTAAACCCGGCCTCAAACACTTACCAGCAACACACTGGGGACTCTGGGTAAACCCGGTCTCAAACATTTACCAGCAACACACTGGGGACTCTGGGTAAATGCGATCTCAAACACTTACCAGCAACACACTGGGGACTCTGGGTAAACCCGGCCTTAAACACTTACCAGCAACACACTGGGGACTCTGGGTAAACCCGGCCTCAAGCACTTACCAGCAACACACTGGGAACTCTGGGTAAACCCGGCCTCAAACACTTACCAGCAACACACTGGGAACTCTGGGTAAACCCGGCCTCAAGCACTTACCAGCAACACACTGGGTCCAAGATTTTTCAGCCAGGGGCCAGATATCTCTGAACTCTTTCCTGATGTGCAGTGAGAAGACTTGACAGCCCTGGTGTTGTCGGATCTCATAGAAGTAACTGAGATATTTGATGGCAGCACTGAACAGTGGACACAGGGATGCCTTTATCCGGGTCAACGATGGCGTCTCTTCAAAATAAAATAAGCAATAATAATAATAATAATTAGAGACCTCAGAGATGTGATTTTACAGAAGAATTCTATAATTTCTCAGACAGACAAAAAGAGCAACCCAGATGTTTTGAAAGATGTAAGGGCTCGAAGACAACTTATCACAAACATCAGAAAAAGATAGTCATAATTTTTTGGTCATGAGAAGAAGGAAACTAGAACATGTTTTGACCACTGGAAAAATCTGTGGAAAGAAAGACAGAGGAAGACAGTGTGAGAATATTCTTGACAGAGTTTTGTCATGGCATGGAGGGGTGTCTACACACAAACTGATAAACGCTGCTGCAGAGCGCAGATTGTAGAGAGGATCGATTGCCCACGCAAGTCGACGAGGCACATGATGATAAAATATAAATAAGTGTGTGTGCATGCTTTTATACATGTGTGTGTACATGCATGTGTACATATGTGTGTTTTATGTGCTCACAATCGAGGTCACTGCCCGCATACTCCCATACATGCTCAGTCCTCCTGTGCAGCCCAGCCACCCTAAGTGGTTCTACTAATGGTTCCCATGAGAGGTTGATTTTGTCTCACATCTTTAGCTAGAAGATGACATTGATAAGCTTCACCAGGCTTTACTCTGAGCTCATGCAGTCATCTTAACGTCAAAGATGCATTGCTATCTGCCAGTCTAATCTAGATAGTGTGTGTACATGTGCATGTGTGCATGCACGTGTGTTTATAAACCATTTAATTTTACCATTTTTGTATTAAAATGCCAGTTATCAGTAATTGTTGTCAAGGCAGTATGGCAAAGAATATTAGGGTATGAGCCTGATGGACTCCGATTATTCTTAGTTAAAAGTTATTTTATGAATGTGTTGCTATCATGGTTTTGATAGTGAGGACACGAAAGAAATGTGTCTATATCATCTTTTCAAAGAACTGTTGTCTGCTGAGTGGGGTCTGAGCAAAGGATACACTTTGGGTACACAAAGGTCACCCAATACATATTTAATTTCCGCCCTAGGGAATGCATTTAACTTAATGCTTCATTCTGTTACAGATTCCGAAACAAAAATGTAACATATGTAGGTAAGTCAATCTTTAAGCAATTTATTCGGTACCTGTGTAAAATTAGTTTTTTTTTGGGGTTCTGTTTTGTTGTTGCTGTTGTAAAGGATTATTTAAGAAATTCCTACGTGTTCATGACCCATTTTGTTTAGCATTCGTGGGGTGAAAGTGGTCAATAGGAAACAAAATATATTTACCTGTGTCACCTCTCATCTGTATGCTGTATGTAGCCAAGGTAACTTCTAGAAGCTTCAGACACACCAGAGCTGGTGGATGGGGCTGAATCACTACAAGGTTAGGATATGAAGCATTTGATAAATAAATATGAAGGCAGCAACTTCACTGAAACAGGCACCATCAGTTATTTTATGCTTATGGGGGTCCGGAGAGATCAGAGCAGCCGTGAAGCTAGTGAGAGATCAGAGCACTTGTGGAGGTCATGAGAGATCAGAGCACTTGTGGGGGTCATGAGAAATCAGAGCACTTGTGGAGCTAGTGAGAGATCAGAGCACTTGTGGAGCTAGTGAGAGATCAGAGCACTTGTGGAGCTAGTGAGAGATCAGAGCACTTGTGGAGCTAGTGAGAGATCAGAGCACTTGTGGAGCTAGTGAGAGATCAGAGCACTTGTGGAGGTCATGAGAGATCAGAGCACTTGTGGAGGTCATGAGAGATCAGAGCACTTGTGGAGGTCATGAGAGATCAGAGCACTTGTGGAGGTAGTGAGAAATCAGAGCACTTGTGGAAGTAGTGAGAGATCAGAGCACTTGTGGAGCTAGTGAGAGATCAGAGCACTTGTGGAGCTAGTGAGAGATCAGAGCACTTGTGGAGGTAGTGAGAGATCAGAGCACTTGTGGAAGTAGTGAGAGATCAGAGCACTTGTGGAGTTAGTGAGAGATCAGAGCACTTGTGGAGGTAGTGAGAGATCAGAGCATTTGTGGAAGTAGTGAGAGATCAGAGCACTCGTGGAGCTAGTGAGAGATCAGAGCACGTGGAGGTCGTGAGAGAAGTAACATCACAGAACTCAGGAATTTCTCATAACCACACTGTCACACTGTAACTTCAGCAGCTAGAGCAGAGTCGCAATTCGCTGATGAATTGATTACTTGCTCTCTATAATTGTCTTGTCTTTTCGTGCACTGATCATCACACAAGTGATGTAGAACCAATCAATCTGTCTGCCTATTCATTTCCAAACCCAGCAGTGTCAACACCACAAAAGTGATGCAGAACCAACCAATCTGTCTGCCTGTTCATTTCCAAACACAGTAGTGTCTCCACTGTTCTCAGTAAGCTAGTCTCCACTGTTCTCAGTAAGCTAGTCTCCACTGTTCTCAGTAAGCTAGTCTCCACTGTTCTCAGTAAGCTTGTCTCCACTGTTCTCAGTAAGCTTGTCTCCACTGTTCTCAGTAAGCTTGTCTCCACTGTTCTCAGTAAGCTTGTCTCCACTGTTCTCAGTAAGCTTGTCTCCACTGTTCTCAGTAAGCTTGTCTCCACTGTTCTCAGTAAGCTTGTCTCCACTGTTCTCAGTAAGTTTGTCTCCACTGTTCTCAGTAAGTTTGTCTCCACTGTTCTCAGTAAGCTAGTCTCAACTGTTCTCAGTAAGCATGTCTCCGCTGTTCTCAGTAAGCTAGTCTCCACTGTTCTCAGTAAGCATGTCTCCACTGTTCTCAGTAAGCTAGTCTCCACTGTTCTCAGTAAGCTTGTCTCCACTGTTCTCAGTAAGTTTGTCTTCACTGTTCTCAGTAAGCTTGTCTCCACTGTTCTCAGTAAGCTAGTCTCCGCTGTTCTCAGTAAGCTAGTCTCCACTGTTCTCAGTAAGCTAGTCTCTACTGTTCTCAGTAAGCTTGTCTCCACTGTTCTCAGTAAGTTTGTCTCCACTGTTCTCAGTAAGCTTGTCTCCACTGTTCTCAGTAAGTTTGTCTCCACTGTTCTCAGTAAGCTAGTCTCCGCTGTTCTCAGTAAGCTAGTCTCTACTGTTCTCAGTAATCTTGTCTCCACTGTTCTCAGTAAGTTTGTCTCCACTGTTCTCAGTAATCTTGTCTCCACTGTTCTCAGTAAGCTAGTCTCCGCTGTTCTCAGTAAGCTTGTCTCTACTGTTCTCAGTAAGCTAGTCTCTACTGTTCTCAGTAAGCTAGTCTCTACTGTTCTCAGTAAGCTAGTCTCTACTGTTCTCAGTAAGCTAGTCTCCACTGTTCTCAGTAAGCTTGTCTCCACTGTTCTCAGTAAGCTTGTCTCCACTGTTCTCAGTAAGCTAGTCTCCGCTGTTCTCAGTAAGCTAGTCTCCACTGTTCTCAGTAAGCTAGTCTCCACTGTTCTCAGTAAGCTTGTCTCCACTGTTCTCAGTAAGTTTGTCTTCACTGTTCTCAGTAAGTTTGTCTTCACTGTTCTCAGTAAGCTAGTCTCCACTGTTCTCAGTAAGCTTGTCTCCACTGTTCTCAGTAAGTTTGTCTTCACTGTTCTCAGTAAGCTAGTCTCCACTGTTCTCAGTAAGCTTGTCTCCACTGCTGTCAGTATGCTTTGTTAGTTGGTTATAATAATTGTATGTTCAGTTGTTTTAGTTGAGTTAAGAACTGACATCACAGCACTCTGGACATTCCCATAACTGCACTGTCCTTAACATCAGCAGCCAGCCAAGTGTACAATTTTCAATGGTGCCAGTAGCAGTTTGATTATATGTCCAGTTTACCTTCACTGTGAGTGTTGACCAGATCCCCTGGTCACTGTTAACTGTACCTTTCTCTCCAGACAAAAATAACTATCTGTGCCTCTGCACATTGTTCACTTGCTCTCAAAGGGCCTTGACCCCATCTTGCTTGTCATGCATCAATTTCCCATCCAGTGGGGCAGAGCCAGTCTAAAGCACAGTCTTGTTACACTGCAGGAACAATGCATGACTGCACCCTTCTCAGCATACTTTGTGAGTCTCCTACATTTATAACATGGAGCTGGTTTTCAAACCAACAGAAAGCTGCAGAGACTGCCTCTGCCTCCATTCTCCACCCAGATGTTGTTCTAGGCTTGGCTGAACTAAGTGTTGTTCATTCGCCTTTGCTTTGAACCTACAGCACAGAGTAAGTCATAAATAAGATGTTTAAAAAATATAAACTGCAACCTGAAGGTAAAAATATAAAGACAACAACCTGATAAATAAAAATCGAAAACTAATATTTAAAAATATAAAAGCAGATAAGTCATCAAAACTGTGAAGCAAGTCCTTTGCAGGCCATTCTTCTGATCACTGCCCAATGCTCATCATACAGAAAGTCGATTGTGATAACATAAAAACATAAACTTTCGTAATTTTAGCAGAGTCAAGATAGAGAATTCAAAAAACTCCTTGAAGCAGTCCAGGTTTGAGGATAACATAACAACATACACTTACATAATTTTAGCAGAGTCAAGATAGAGAATTCAAAAAACTCCTTGAAGCAGTCTAGGTTTGAGGATAACATAACAACATACACTTACGTAATTTTAGCAAAGTCAAGATAGAGAAATAAAAAAACATCCTAGAAGCAGTCCAGGTTTGAGGATAACATAACAACATACACTTACGTAATTTTAGCAGAGTCAAGATAGAGAATTCAAAAAACATCCTTGAAGCAGTCCAGGTTTGAGGATAACATAACAACATACACTTACGTAATTTTAGCAGAGTCAAGATAGAGAATTCAAACAACTCCTTGAAGCAGTCCAGGTTTGAGGCAGCTAATGGATAATTTGTGTAGACCAGCTCAATCACTGACATGGCATTGATGGTTGAGCTCTGTGGATAACAGGAGGAATATAATGAATCTTTTCGTCCCAGTGTGGGATGATATTTTAAGCTATTTTGAAGCCCTACCCTGGCTTTTGCCAGGGCCCTAAATAAAGCCGGGCCTGAAATATGGCCTAACAGCTGAACGGGGTTTCCGAGACCTCTCTACGAGTGATCCTCGTCCGCATGGTGACACTATGTGTCACCGGGTGATTATCGCTTGTGCAATGTCCTGGTGGGGAACAATCACCTTCCTACCAACAGGAGGAAATACAGTGAACTCATTATAAAGCTTTCTGATTGTTTAACAGAAAAGCCATTTATTTTGCACCTAAGAGGACAATATAACTCAGATCGATCAAGACAGCCATGAGAGCCTACTCGCACACTTCTAATCCAGGGCACAATCCTATAGACAAAATCAACCTCCTGACACAAAAGAAACAGATCATTCTATTGAGACTGCATACCAGACCCAACAGACTGCAGCCACAGGTACAGAAGATTCAAGATTGGTAATTCAGACTCATTATAACACATGTGATGGGACATAACAGTATAACACATGTTAGAGGACTTTACAACACATTTGAGGAGACAAAAAGATTTGAGGGGACATTACAACATATCTCAAGGATATTACACCTATCTAGGAGTACACAGCTTTACAATACATAAGAGAGGACATTAGAACAGATTTAACACATCCTAGGGGACATAGCTCTATAAAACATCTGAGATAACATTACAACACCTCTGGAGATGGGGGGAAGGGGGGGGGGGGCATTACAACATCTCTGAGGGGACATTATAACACATCTGAGAGGACATTAGAACACATACGAGGGACATAACTTTATAACACTTCTGAGGAGGCATAACTTTACAACACATCTGAGAGGACACTACAACACGCTGAAGGGGCATTATAACAACACATTTGAGAGGACATTACAAAAAATCTGAGGGGACATAGCTTTATACTGCATCTGATAGGACATTACAAAACATCGGAGAGGACATTACAACACTTCTGGTCACTCACCTCTGGATATCCAGAACTCTCATTGTCGATCAAACGAGACAAAGAAGTTTTCAGAAATGCGACAATGGTCTCGAATGTACCACATCTTTCCATTACATCTAAAACTGTTGGGTTGTCCAACAGATGCATGTAGACTGGCAACAGATACCCTAAAACATCATCTGGCGTCGGTTTCCACTGTTCTGACTCAACTTGATCATTTACGGTAAGCATTTCTTCCACGAATGATACCTTCCTCGAGCTTGCAGACCTTGGTTTGGTTTTTAATGAATAAACCGAGGCTTGATAAACTCTGAAGTTTTTGATACTTTTTTCACTTAGAGAAATATCACTGCTCTGTGATAATGTGTTCTCTTTATCCTGAAGAATATCATTTTTGTTAACTGTGTCATTATCACGCTGCTGTTCTTCTGTGTGCAAGAGAACAGCAGCAGTCAAGGATGATGATGATGCTGGAGGCATTTTAAAGGTGTCCTTGTCTGCTTCATGAGTATCAGTAGCTGATACAGTTAGACGACCAAAGCTATCAACTGTGTTCTGGCTTGGGTCCACATGGTTACAGTTCTCAGCTATGGGACTAGACACACCAGGCAATTCACTAGAAGAAGTATCCATTTCATGATGTTCTGAACCAAGGTTTGGATCAAACCTGGCATCTTCAGATTCTGCTATATTACATGACTCAATGCATGTATCAGCTTCCATAAACTTGATGGCTAGGGCAGGTGGTGCTGTGTTTTCCCTGTCCATGACCAAATCATTTTGGCTGAAACAACAGAGAAAATAAAATTAGTACTGAAAATGCAAAACTTACTTGGCATAAATATGGTAATATCAAAGAAACAGATATGGCAAAAGTGTGCAACTGGGAGTTGCCGTGGTGTAGAGACGCTCACCTCTAAATCCAAAGGTCGTGTGTACAAATGTACACGTAGCCAGACTTTTTTCTTTATACATGACCTCGGCTGCCAGGTTGACACATCTAATTTCTATAAAAATATGATTCTAGTCTGATATAGCCAATGCACCCATGGTGTGTAAAGGGGACTGTTATTTCCCTTTTTAAGTGTACAATTAGAGTTTTTCTTCTTCTTTTACTGCTTTGGGTGTCAAAGAGATATAAGGTTCTGCTTCCTGCTCTTCTGGCTGCCTAGACCATAGGTACATTGTGCTGTTGTAGAGCTTCTCTGATGTTATCTTTCCATCTTGTTCTTGGTCTACCCTGTGCTCTACTTTCCTCTCTTTAAGTATACGCTGTTGCATACGCTGTCACAAGGCATTCTCTCTATGAAAAAAAACCACTTGACAAACCAGTTAGAACTGGTTCTGTGCCGACCTTTTCTCTTACCGCTCATTTTCTGATTTTGTCTCTTCTGGTCACTTCTCAAAAATCCCATTTCCAGTTACATTTTTTTTGTTTGGTTTTATGTGAGTGACCATGTCTGGCACAATTACATTCAATGTTTATTATTATTATTCTCCTGTTTCAGTATTTACCCAACTCTTTCCTGGTCTTCCCCTTGCCTTCCTCCCAGATGTTCTGCTGTAAAAGATAGATGCAGTTTGGTCAGGCTGCATTCAGACTAGACGGCCGAACCATTTCATCCTTTGTTTGTTAACATAATTCAGACACAATAGTATTCCAACTTTCTCTCTAATGCTGGTATTCGTAACCCTCTCCCATCTTGTGTTGCTAGAGACCTTACAGAGAGCAAATTTCACAGGAAGTTATTGTCTGTTCTAATGCCCTACTTACTGTCCATGTCTGGCACTAAAAGCATGAAGTAGGAATGAAGATGCTATTTATCAGTGAAATGAAAGACAAAAGAACATATTTACAGACAGGCCGCTTACCACAATAAGTTAAAGAAAGGCAGTAACTCCAGCATCCTAGGTGTTACCTCTTCTGTTATCTCAGTTAACATGGCCGCCAACGTTCTCACAGAGATTAGCACCACAATGTGGTGTTTGGGCTGAAAGATCACAACAAAATGGCAATTACTATGTCGCTAATTCTTTAAAATACAATCAAGTCTAATAGCTTCAACCCTTTCGCACAGAAAAGCTGAAAACTGACATTTCCGGTTGGGTCACATTCCCCAAAAATGTCACTTTTCCAACTTGTCTACAGTGACTTATTTATGCAATGAATAATTAATGCTATTGGCTGAGTTTGTGCCCGCGCAAATGTTTCAGAGGTCAGGATATTAATATATTAACTAAGAAAATACCATTGCGGGAAAAGGGAAAAAGGGGAGGGGGGGGGTGGGTGTCCATTGAGCTAAATAGCATTTTTGAAGCCAAGATGATGTCAGATTCACTCATAAGCCTTAGTGATAGAGGTCACAGGGTCACAGTGTAAGTCACTTGATTTATGTGTTTTTTAAGGTACCTTTTTGTGTTTATTCACTGCTCCTTTCATATTATCTTTACATATTTCTGAACAAAATTTGAACATGTAGATGAAAACATTTTTAACAAATTTATTAGCGACCTGTGCAAGCACTGTTGCTTGTGTGAGCGACTTTTGCAAACACTGTTGCCTGTGTGGGCCACCTGTGCAAGCACTGTTGCTTGTATGGAAGACCTGTGCAAACACTGCTGCTTGTGTGGGCGACCTGTGCAAACACTGTTGCTTGTGTGGGCGACCTGTGCAAACACTGTTGCTTGTGTGGAAGACCTGTGCAAACGCTTGTGTGGGCGACCTGTGCAAACACTGTTGCTTGTGTCGATGATTTTTTCTTTTCTGCAATTCTAAAGGTTCATGACCTATTTTCGTAGTGTTTCCAGAGCCCAAAAAAAGTTAAAAATTCTCCCATCCAGGCAAACAACAAATGATTAAGAGCATCTACTTTCCCACTTTGCATTATCAGTGCCAAACATGGGCAATGAGTAGATCACAGAAACATAAAATAACCAAGTACATAATGCACTTCCTCTGAAAGGTCAATAATGACAAAAACCATCTTACATGTCCTCAAACATATTATTATACACAATGATTGTACATGTTCTCAGCCATATTATTATACACAACGATTGTACATGTTCTCAGCCATATTATTATACACAATGATTGTACATGTTCTCAGCCATATTATTATACACAATGATTGTACATGTTCTCAGCCATATTATTATACACAATGTTTGTACATGTTCTCAGCCACATTATTATACACAATGTTTTGTACATGTTCTCAGCCATGTTATTACACACAATGATTGTACATGTTCTCAGCCATATTATTACACACAATGATTGTACATGTTCTCAGCCATATTATTACACACAATGATTGTACATGTTCTCAGCCATGTTATTACACACAATGATTGTACATGTTCTCAGCCATATTATTACACACAATGTTTGTATATGCTCTTAGCCACATTATTACACACAATGATTGTACATGTTCTCAGCCATATTATTACACACAATGATTGTACATGTTCTCAGCCATATTATTACACACAATGATTGTATATGTTCTCAGCCATAATGATTGTTCAAATTCTTAGCTATATTATTACACATAACGTTTGTATGTGTTCTCAGGCATATTATTACACAAAATTATCATACATGATCTTATCCATATTATCACAGAGAATCTATTTGCCTGTTCACTTCCCAACACTCCTGCATACCCACAGAGCACATTTAGAGAACACTAACTACCCGCAACTCCTGAAGCGATGCTTGCCACTCTGCATGTTTTGTGCGTCGGCTACAATCATGATTTGTGTGCAGCTGGTCAGTAAAAATGGGCAATAATTCAAACAAATCACAAACTCAACAAATTGACTTACAAATGGGATTTCTTGACTGGCCACACTGAAGAGAAACGCCATGATGATGTCACTGATTTCCACTAGCTTTCTGTAGATGAGGATGATAGTGTTGGAATCAACTTGGTCTCCCACTTCTGCTAGGAATTGGACGACAGAACTCAGCAGCTTGTAAACTTTGTCCAACACTGGATACCTCTGAGAGGCCTGGTGGAAAGATGGAAGATGATACCTCTGAGAGGCCTGGTGGAAAGATGGAAGGCGATACCTCTGAGAGGCCTGGTGGAAAGATGGAAGGTGATACCTCTGAGAGGCCTGGTGGAAAGATGGAAGATGATACCTCTGAGAGGCCTGGTGGAAAGATGGAAGATGATACCTCTGAGAGGCCTGGTGGAAAGATGGAAGGTGATACCTCTGAGAGGCCTGGTGGAAAGATGGAAGGTGATACCTCTGAGAGGCCTGGTGGAAAGATGGAAGGTGATACCTCTGAGAGGCCTGGTGGAAAGATGGAAGGTGATACCTCTGAGAGGCCTGGTGGAAAGATGGAAGATGATACCTCTGAGAGGCCTGGTGGAAAGATGGAAGGTGATACCTCTGAGAGGCCTGGTGGAAAGATGGAAGGCGATACCTCTGAGAGGCCTGGTGGAAAGATGGAAGGCGATACCTCTGAGAGGCCTGGTGGAAAGATGGAAGATGATACCTCTGAGAGGCCTGGTGGAAAGATGGAAGGTGATACCTCTGAGAGGCCTGGTGGAAAGATGGAAGGTGATACCTCTGAGAGGTCTGGTGGAAAGATGGAAGGTGATACCTCTGAGAGGCCTGGTGAGAAGATGGAAGGTGATACATCTGAGAGGCCTGGTGGAAAGATGGAAGGTGATACCTCTGAGAGGCCTGGTAGAAAGATGGAAGGTGATACCTCTGAGAGGCCTGGTGGAAAGATGGAAGGTGATACCTCTGAGAGGCCTGGTGGAAAGATGGAAGGTGACACCTCTGAGAGGCCTGGTGGAAAGATGGAAGGTGATACCTCTGAGAGGCCTGGTGAGAAGATGGAAGGTGATACTTCTGAGTGGCCTGGTTGAAAGATGGAAGGTGATACCTCTGAGAGGCCTGGTGGAAAGATGGAAGGTGACACCTCTGAGAGGCCTGGTGGAAAGATGGAAGGTGATACCACTGAGAGGCCTGGTGGAAAGATGGAAGGTGATACCTCTGAGAGGCCTGGTGGAAAGATGGAAGGTGATACCTCTGAGAGGCCTAGTGGAAAGATGGAAGGTGATACCTCTGAGAGGCCTGGTGGAAAGATGGAAGGTGATACCTCTGAGAGGCCTGGTGGAAAGATGGAAGGTGACACTGCAAACTCACTGTGGAATATGGGGGAGGGGGGAAACGACTGCCCCTTAGCAAGCATGCTGTAAAAGGTCACTAATTAAAGTCTGCTGATATAGGATGTGATTGGCTGAAAGATGCAGACATTGAATCCTTTCTGTAGACTACAATACAATATGCAAACTGCTCTTTTAATGGTGAAAGATAAAGGAGAAGGGAAAAAAAAAGAAACAGAAAAGGGAGGAGGAGAAGAGAAATTTATTACATATTTTGAGAAAAAAATCCCATCCAGTCTATCAGAATACAATATCAGGCCAAAGGTGACCATCAGTTATTTCACTAACATGAACAGGTCATCATTCAACGCCTCCAGACAGGACATAACAAACTCAACAAGCACATACACAAGCTCCAGCTGAGTGGTTTACTCAGTGCCCATGTGAACGTCTGATCCTTGATCGAAGTCACTAATAGGAAGACAATGATGGAAAGTAAGGGAGGGATAGAAGAACATGAAGTTATAAAAGAGCTACATTGGAATTTGCAGTTGTTGGGAATGCATGACCTAAGAAAGCTAGGAGAAGATGCTCTTTGTAGGACAGTGTATCCATAAACTAGAGAATGGCACAAGCCTCAAAGGAAAAGGCATTTATCTATAAAAACTGAAACAAAGATGCTTAATAAAGAATAGGATTGCATACAGGAGACTGAACTAAGGATGCAGTTAGGAATTGGCATTTTAACCAAGAAAAAACCCTAGCAGGTAACCGTCAGTCCCTGAGTCCAATACAGGAGTGGCAATTTCTGCCACATCATATTCCACATAAAAACGTTGACACTTTGTCATTCTGAGGCTGGTTTTCTCCCAGACATCTAGTCTCTATACTTGCTGCATTTGACCTTTTTCCAACTGCAATAGTCCATCCCTCACAGTCATCCATCCATCACAGTCATCCATCCGTAACAGGCATCCATCCGTAACAGTCATCCATCCATCCATCACAGTCATCCATCCATCACAGTCATCCATCCATCAGTCATCCATCCCTCACAGTCATCCATCCGTCACAGTCATCCATCCATCACAGTCATCCATTCATCACAGTCATCCATCCATCACAGTCATCCATCCCTCACAGTCATCCATCCATCACAGTCATCCATCCATCACAGTCATCCATCCATCACAGTCATCCATCCATCAGTCATCCATCCGTCACAGTCTGCAGCTGATCTCTCCCAGGAAAAAAAACCAGCAGAGGACAATAATCACAAGTAAACGGAAGCTTGTAGAAGACAGTACATGACTTAGATAACCTTTGATAAGGAAGCTTTGGAAAATCTGATCGTAAGGTAGGGACTGACCGGGCTGAGAGGAATTACAAGTTTATCGAGCCAGAAAATCTTACAAAAACAATGCCAGTGTGGAAACAGAGAAATTCAAAACAATCAGAAATGTAACCTGGTTTATCTAAGGATAATGGCCTAGATGACCAGGTAACAGCAAGCTTGAACATACAGAAACATGGTTTGAGAAGATGGTAAAATTTGAGTCAAACAAAAGAATGAGAACAAGAGGTCAAGGCTGAAGATGCCCTAGTGAGGGAACATAAATGAGGCACAGGTTCTTACAACAGTCTGAGAGGCTGCACCGGGAGGTACTTGCTCAAACAGTTAGAAGGTGCCTAAAGTGTCAATCGGACTGGAGAACCCAGGACAAACTGCTTAACGAATTCATCACAGTGTTAAGAATCCTCTTGCAGAATCTAAAGGAGAAGATTGAGACACTAACAGAGATAAATAAGTCTGATAAAAAGAACACTTTTACAAACACAAACTTACGTTACAATCATGAATGTTGTCCAGCTGCATATAGACCTCTATGGCCACCCTGCCTACGACAGCCCTGAGGAACTCATCACCTCTAGATACTTGTGGGCTGAGAATTTGTGGCCCCACGGTGTTGACCAAGGCACAAACCAGTCCCAGGACATCTTGACTATCATCTGGTGCTAGAATACAGAATTAGAAAACGTTCGTCATTTAATTTATCAAAGGGAACTGCAAATGAAGTAACTATAAAAAGAGACCTCTACTGACCTAAATGGGTTGTGATGAGTTTCTTGAGAACCAGAACAAGCTCCCTCACCCAGTCCATCTCTACAGTTACCTCCACCTGTTTATACAGAAAATAAACAAAGCACAATGCTTTAAATTATGTGGACGCAAACTATTCACACACACACATATAATATATATATATATATATATATATGGAAAATTTACTGCCTGGAATATTTTGCTGTATCTTGTCTCATCAGAAGCATTACTGCAGACTAACTTGCAGTCCATGGTGACAGAACTAGCCATGCCGCCCTAAATCTTGAGGCTCAAAGGCTTCCCTCCGCTCCCGCCTACACTGCAAAAGTGGTAATACTGTGGCATGCCAAGTTAAATGTGCCAGGTAATATATTGTGGCATGCCAAGTTAAATGTGCCAGGCAATATACTGTGGCATGTCAAGTTGAATGTGCCAGATAATATACTGTGGCATGTCAAGTTAAATGTGCCAGGCAATATACTGTGGCATGTCAAGTTAGTGTCTGGATCTTTTAAATTCATAATGGGGAAAACATTGTATTGAAAACATCTTCTTCTCCTCCTTTGGGTTCACCTGCTGTGAACTAGGGTGGAGATTTTTTTGGGTGCATTTCTGAACAGTGATCTTTTGTTTCAGAACTTAACTTTTACATGCACATCCATTTCACAGATCTGGTTTATTTGTATGCAGATTGTTGGTTCCTCGCCTCTTAGGCAGATGCACTCCGACTCTAAAAGAAACAATCCTAATTATTAGTCTTTTTTTCTCCGCAAAGATATCCTGCAAATCCCAAGGGAAGGCTCTGGGGTCAACCGAACCTAAACTGGGTATCAGGAAGACCTTTGGAGCCAATGTGTTGATTACATCGCAAGCTGATGAATACGCACCATCCTGGAAACTGATCATTAGTCGTGCATTAGGCAGGGAAAGACAACAGGTAAAATAAAAGATGGAAACTGATCATTAGTCGTGCATTAGGCAGGGAAAGACAACAGGTAAAATAAAACATGGAAACTGACACATATCAGATTCTTATTTAATTTAAACAGGCTACAATAAGTTAGAATAAATAAAAGCCCCAGATAAAATACCAATAATAATATTAATAAACTAGAAAATTGTGGGGAATTTAAAAAAAATTATATTTTAAAATATACTGAAGGAAAATTGCATTTATGGAAAACATAGAACTTTTTTTTAGGCCGCTACAAACTTTGAGGCCCTAAGCTGTAGCTGAGTTAACTGACAACTAAATCCAGTATGGCCAATGAATCTTTAACATACAGATCTTGCTGTATATCTACAGCATATGTTATAGATATATATATGTTATAGATCCACTGTCTATATACAGACACTGCACCAGGGCCTGATGGTGTCAGGTATGGTCACATAAGGGCTTTGAGCGATGTAGACCTGGCAGAGATGGCCGACTGTTTTAACCAGAACATTAGGACAGCATCAGTACCACAGGACTGGGTGCACAGCTATCTAATCCCACTAACAACACCTTTTAAAGATCATTCTAAGCTTAGTGGCTTTAGAATCATCACCTTACAAAACACATTTGGGAAGATCTTGGAGTAGATAGTTGCTGTAAAGCTGCAAGAATTTTTAGGAAGGGGGAAGCTTCTCCCAAGAGGTCTGGGAAGCTACAGGCCAGGAAAGGACACATGGGCAAATGCGGCCACTTTTGCTTTTGATGACTCTGAGGGGTTCAAGAACAGACAGGAAACTATTGCGGTAGGACTGGATCTCGAGGATGCTTAAAAAGAGTGAGATACAACATCTTAATGGCTACACTGAGGGAGAAGGAGGTCAGTCCACGGCTGGTGAATTGGGTTGCAGCTGTCCTGTATTCACGTCGGGTTGCTCTCCGACTGGGCTCAAGGACCTCTGAACCATGCAGTTTGGCCCCAGGACTGCCACAGGGAACCGCCATCTCACCTGTGCTCTTTAACGTGTATACGAGCAAGATTGCAGGCCTAGAAGCACCAGGAGTTGGAAGGATACTGACTTTTGCGGATGATATACTTGCATATAAGCAGGGCGAAGAGAGGGAACAAACAGCCCGGGAGCTAAAAGCGACAGTAGACAAAGTGACTGAGTGGTGTACAGCAATGAGGGCTGCCGTCCACCCGGAAAAGGTGTCTGTTTTGTGGTGTTCTCTTGACAACAGAATCGTTAAAGCTGATGTCCCAAGTATCACGATAGATGATAGAGACGTCAACAGAGAGAGCAAAGTGAAGTATCTGGGAATTACATTTGACAGGAGCCTGTCATTTAAGGACCATGTGAAGAGTGTTGTGACGAGATGCCAAAAGGACTTAGTGCACTTAAGACTATAGCTGCAATTGACATAGAGCAGAAAATACTTTTCACAATATATCAGCACCTGATCCTATCAGTGGTTGATTATGGCCTGGGACTGCTTACCGTCTCATAGAGTCAGATAGACAAACTGGAGCACATACAGAACGCGGCTATGTGGGTCATTCTGGGCTGCACCAGAGACACCCAGTGGTTAGCCGACAGTTGCAGGTAGGCACAAGGTGCTGCAGGCGCAGTCATATCTCAGGGTAGCTGCAGACACATACCACCCTTTGCATGAAGCTCTGAGTGCAGTTAGGGGTCAGCGGCTGATAAGAGGGAGGTCATGGATGGCTCAGACAATCAGACAGATTTGCATCCTTGAGAACATTAGGAGAGGAGTGAGTCAAAGTGCCACCTGAACAGTCAGACTGGTGTAGAGTCATAATTGCGCTGAGACGGGAATGCAGAGACTGATCAGCAGTGCCACAGTGGTGGAAATTCAGCAATTAATTCAAGATAATGCTCGCTCAGAAGATTTGAGCATTTACACAGACAGTTCAGTGTCAAGAGGCAAAAGAAGTGCTTGGGGTTTCTTAGTAAAAGTTAATGGTCGACGTTTGGTGCAGGAGAGCCTAGCATATGATACAACATCCAGCTTAAGAACGGAGGTGGAGGCAGTCACTGCAGCTTTCCGCTGGCTAGAGAACACAACACACACACACACACACATATCGTGATTGTAACTGATTCAGAAAGCATGCTGAGGAAGATCAGAAAAGGTATGCTTTGTGCAGAGTGGCGTGCCTCGATGCGGAGGACACGAGTGAGGAGTATTGTCTGGATTTTTTCACCGGGGCAAGCCGGTGTATTGGAAAATGAACAGACAGACAGACTGGCTGGCTTTGCACAACTTGGTGGAATACTGATGCATGATAAGGCAGACGTGGTTGGTGCCTTGTGGAGAGCGTGTACAGTCCGGAGGAGCAGATGGATCACTAGTCTGGTGAGACTGATGGGGGGGGGGGGGGGGGGGGGGGGGGGGGGGGGGGGGGGGGGGGGGGGGGAAGTGACAAGAGGTTCTGGCAGATGCTCGAGGCTCAGAGGGAAGGCAAGATGGACGTTTAATCAGAATGCTACTGGCACCATTAGTATCCAAACTCTTCGCTGGCTGCTGAAGATGGGGACGGAGCGCTTATGGGAATGCCCCAAGTGCTGTGATGTCGGTTCTTGAATCAAATCAAATCTAACATACAGATCTAGCACCATGTCTTCTTTACTACATTAGCCTTGACAAATAGCAGTTGGCACTTTGTGTCTGGTTTGCATTCTAATATTTGATGCAATTTAAGCAAGGTAGCTAAAGACTAACTGCAAAAACTACAGACAGACAAATAATAATTTTAAAAATATCTGCATCATCTCCACAAGGAAGGTTGGCTACAGTTTACAACTGTTGTCTTACAAACTGTTGTCTTACAAACTGTTGTCTTACAAACTGTTGTCTTACAAACTGTTGTCTTACAAACTGTTGTCTTACAAACTGTTGTCTTACAAACTGTTGTCTTACAAACTGTTGTCTTACAAACTGTTGTCTTACAAACTGTTGTCTTACAAACTGTTGTCTTACAAACTGTTGTCTTACAAACTTACGTGGTGAGGTTCTGATCTGCTTCTTGGTGCAACTTTCATACCATCATCCAAAAACCAAAACAGTGATTATTGTATTTAAATAAAACCATTCGCCATAAAACTTAACCCCAGTACTCGAGGATCATAAAACTGTTAAACACATTTATTCAACTCTAAGTTAAGGTTAGGAAACAGACAAATGAACAGTGCATGCTAACCGTAGACAATCCAGTTAAAAAAGACGTGAGGATTCTCGCACATTGCGCCTTTTCTCTGATATCCTGAAAAACAAAAAGAACAAAATATTTACTTAAAATGCAAAAATGTGCAGTGCCATTTGATTTTTGTTTAATGCACTTATCTGATTGGGCTTTATTTTCAAAAACAGTTATCATTAGTGCTTTCCTGTTTTTAAAAAAAAAACATAGTCATCCGATAACACATTTGTTATTAGTTGATGGAAAAGCCTGTACACCTTAAATCTTTAAATGACTCAGATGCCAAGAAATGTCAATCGATTGGCTGAACCCTTATTCTTTTGTGCAATTTGAACAGTTCCACTCAATCAATTACAAAGATTCTAAATGTCAAATTTATGTTTCTTTCAGGGGTAAAGCAGTTTTTATTTTTACGTAGTAAAGCGTCCTTGCATAACTTTTTTTGTTTTTGAACAGTATATCTGTGACTATAATGGCTTGCTCCCAGGAAAGCACAGGGCGACAGTAAAGTAGTTGTGGCATTAAAACAAAAGGAAAGGACAAGTGCTACTCCTGTAAAGCACAGAGCAGAACAATGGTAACAGTTTTTGGTTTGAATCAGCAACCTTGACCAAGCACAAGAATTTCATGACATAAGATTTGTTGCCAGACATGAACACTATACAAGCAGCCAAAGAAGAATAGTAAACCAACACAGAACTGGTGTTATCAGTCACCACACACTGAGTGAGAACCAAAGATGGGATCTGAGTGCTGATGGACTTGTCCAACGTGTGATGAGGATTCACTAACTAAGGTTACGGCACATAGGGTTTACACTAGTATAGTCCTATATTTTGTTCTATTTTGTGCAATCGTTTTCACATTTTGGATGGAATCTAGTCCCCCTCCTTTGACCTCTCTCATCAACATACATATCAGGGTTTCTCTTAGATGTCCTCATCTCTTCAATCCATGTGTTTCCCACTTCAGTGCCTGTTCAGTGATTCCTTGTCGCTTTCTTCCACATGACATGCCCAGCATCAGGCAAAACAGAGTACAATAATTATTGTAACTGTCATTATTGCTCTCACGTTGCTGGTGTCTAGGGCTGGCAGGGTGTCTAGGGCTGGCAGGGTGTCTAGGGCTGGCAGGGTGTCTAGGGCTGGCAGGGTGTCTAGGGCTGGCAGGGTGTCTTTAGTCTATTTATGGCCACCATGGCCAGTACAGACGACACAAACTGTTTTTCTTCTTCTTCACATTTACCAGCTGAAAACTTTCATAAAATCCTGGATGTTCAGCTGCCCCTAAACTACAGTCATGTTCCAGGACTGGAGTTTTGCGTGCACATTCATTTTACAAATGTGGCTGAGTGCACACTATTAGTTCCATTAACATGCCCAGGCCTGTGCCCTGGAGAGGTCAACAACAGTCATGGCAGACTCTGTTCCCAAAACCAGCAGCATAGCTCTATGGTCCTTAGTGGTGGTCACTTTCATCATCTTTGCTGGCTTCTCACCTCTCAGACAGATGGCCTCTGACTTGAAGAAAAATGATGATCCAGTCTACACTGGCCAGGTTCCCAATTGGGAACCTCTTTCTATGATGATCTGCTTGACCAGTATGAGACTTGGTCCTTGTGTGCCACTACAGTTCAGCACTTCTACATGTCACAAACCTGTACAGGCTAGGATTTTTATTTTGATCCTCCTCAGAAAACATGCCCGTCGCTCTACAGAAAATTTTAACCCAGGTCTCCTGGATAAGAGCCATGCATTCTAACCACATGGTCAGTCAATCTAAATGATTTAACCCTCTTGTTCAAGAAAGCCGATCTTCCAGGTTTAAGAGGTTTTAGGTGCCGTGATGTCTTTGGGCTGTGTCCAGTACGCCTGTATGACCGCTTCGGTGCTGGCTGCAGCTGCACAGAGTGTCGTCATGGTAAGTATGATTATACTGACCAACAAAAAAATTGTTTTTTTTTTTGGTGCTGGGAAAAGGTCAATTTTTCAGTTACTGTTTTGTCATAATAAATGTATGATGATGTCACTTTGCTGTCAGTGGTAGGTGACTGAGCCAACAAACATTTGTTTTCTTGGTCATAGGAAGGGATTTTTATAAGGCCGTTCGGCTCGAACGGGAATTCCCGTTCTTGTGCAAGAATTGAGTCCCTCTGCGTCCAGAGTTTTTATCGAGGAGATGTATACGCAAATTAAGCTAGTTTCATTAATTTTCGACATATTTTTTAGAACTATACGTCATTTTTAAGGTAAATAAGTGTGCGGAATAAATAAACAATAAAGGCTCTTACAGACAAACAAAAATGCTTTTGCTACAGTCAACATGAACATAAACATCAATAACGTTTAGATGTAAACTAAAAGTTGTTCCAGCAAAAGTAAAGAAATATCAGTGCTAACTCTTTGATTCTGAGAGGGTATTGTTGCATCAGACGAGGGGGGGGGGGGGGGGGGGGGGGGGTGTACTTTATCAAATTTAGCGCATAAAAATACTGCTATGAAACATACACATATCATACATAACATAAATAATTGATGGTTATTATTATTATTAGTAGACTACTACAACATATAATTATACTGTTATTTAATAATTAGTAAACAAGCACAATCAGTATGAAATTGATATGTGCAATACTTTTTTCACCCAGAGTAGTTTTCTTAACAGTACTTATAACACTACTAAATATGTATCCTCAAAGTACAAACAGCACAAACAAATTTGTCCAGTTTCATCTTGTTGGATGAAATCAATTCCTTACCATTGCAAATTTTTTTGTAACAAATATGCATAGGAAGTGGATGAACAACCAGAAGTTTCCGCAAGAGTTTACAGTCAGTGTTCGCGAAGCAAAGCAAAAGCCAGTTTACAAAAATTAACACAGGCCGTACAACTGCAAATATGCAAAAGAAGTCGATGAGCAACCAGACGTTTCCGCAAGAGGTTACAGCCAGTGTTCGCGAAGCGAAGCAAAAGCCAGTTTACACAAATTAACACAGGCCGTACAACTGCAAATATGCAAACGAAGTCGGTGAGCAACCAGAAGTTTCCGCAAGAGTTTACAGCCAGTGTTCGCGAAGCATTAGTCAAATGGTTAAGGATTAATATTATTAGTGTACTGCTACAACATATAATTATACTGTTAGTCATCAATTAGTAAAGAGGCAAAGAGTGACTTGCTGTGAGAGGTTAGTTAGTAAATTAAATATTATTTTCATCCACTTACCTAGAGCTTCGAAATATCTTTACACAATTTATCCACTGTGTGGTTGCACCATTTATGCACAGTCAATATGAAAGCAATAGTTTTCTTCAAACACAAGATAGTTTGCACCTGACAACTGTCGATATTCTCCAGATATGGCTTCTAAATTACCTGTTTGTATTGTCCCTAAAAGTAAGATTTCTACATTTAAAGTAGAAAAGTGATAAACAGACAGTTCCCAAAAATCCGAACTACTGACTAGAAACAGTGACACCGACACACACATCACAACACGACTGTCTTCCGTGAATTTAAATTAAAATTTCTGTATATCCACTTCACAATATCCATTTGTAGATTTGTAATACGAATACGTTTAGAACACAGGACTTTGTAAGCATATTAATATGTCACACAATGCAACATGGAAACGCTCCCAGTAACCTATTTTCGAGGGGGACTCCTCCAAAATGCACAGTGATTCAGTTGTAGGGCCTTATAAAAATCTGTAGCTGGCCGTGGTGCAAACTAATGACTCTAAATAATACAAATCTATATTTTGAGTTGACTTATGGGACTGTGATGACACGACAACTAGCAGGTTTGCCCATCTGTTCGGTGGTCATAGATTTCAACCCCCTGGATTTTTATAAACAGAGACCAAAACTCCATATTTCTTCTGCTTCTTTCTCTTTTCTTCTGGTTTCTTAGGTTAGAGTTTCAGAGATTTGTTTTTAACAACATTTTGAAAAAAGTTATGTTTAAATATTTTTTATGTGGTGAAAAAGTAAAACCAAACAGATTAAATAACAGATGGAAAGAAATCAGAAAAACTTACAGAACTCTGATCAAGTTTCTTGACAGTCAACTTGATTACATCCAACAGTTTGTCTGGGTTAACATTCAGACAGCCTTCCCCTCTGCTCATAACAACAGCGCTCAGGCTTTTCAGAACCTGAATGACATTCTGACCTATGGAGGGGGTATATGTATGTATAGCTGTAAATGTCTTTACATTGTGTGCTTTAAACAATGTTAAACTTAAATATCAAAAACATCTTTGTGAAATTTATATTGCTCCAGAGTGTGAGTGTTATGTGCACATCCGTTTTACAGACCTTACTTACATTTGTAAGCAGACTTGGCTTCTTGCCTCTCAGACAGAGCACTCTAATTTTGAAGGAAACACCCATTATTATTCATCTCCTATGAAATACTTGTTAGGGGAGCAATAGTTCTATTCTTTGCCTGAATGGCGACCCCTAGGCAATGGTGATCCTTTCTATAGCAGCCAGGAACTCCAATGGAAAACTGTTTCTAGGATGACAGTGAAGACCGGCAGATAGGTTTTTACCAGCATGAACCCTGGTCCTAGTGCACTACCACGTGTGAACCCCAGAAGTAACTTTGAAGTGGATTTCAGTCTCAGACCAGGAGATGATTAATTATATTTTCCCTGCCAAAAATTCAATACTTTAATCCTGTCACCCAGAGAAGCTGCACAATTGACACTTCTGGCTGGAGCTAATTTCCCGTGAATGTCACTTTTCCAACTTGTCACATCCACAGTGACCTGAATGTTTACAAGATGTATAGTTAATGCTCCTAGCTGAGTTTATGGCTACCGAAACATTTACTAGGTCAAGTTGTGAATATATTACCTAAAAATATCATTTGGGCTAGCACTTTTTTTAAAAACCAAGTTGATATCAAATTTTTCTGTAAGCCTCACTGACAGACATCATTGTGTCATGCATAAGACACTCAATACATATATTTATGAGGCCCCGGGAAATTATTCCATTTACTGATTGTTAATGTTTACTGATTACCCCTTCTATACACTTTTATTTATACTGAAGAAAAAAAAATGTGTTGTAACCAACATTTTGTGACCTGTGTGTGCAGAATTCGTTAAAAAAAAACCAATTCTGGTGTGTGTGGAGACATTCCATAAGGCTACGACCAGTTTTTTTTTTAAGCGTTACCAGTGGAAAGGGTTAAAAGACCTAGTGGTCCAAAGGTCAACTAGATATGAATCTGTATCAGACAGATGGCCTGAATGTCCAGGGCTGGGTTATTTCAGCAAAGTTTATCAATTAAGGGTGCTTGTTTTGAAAAAAAAAAAGACATTCAAATTCTGGAAGAAGACCAAATTTCAAAGCGGATAAACAACCAGAACTTTCTCCCAGAGTTTCCAGCTGGTCAACCTCAAAAGTAATAAAAAGATATGCCCTTGTGCCAGTGGCGTCAAAATGGGGTTCTTCATGTTCAACTTACAGGATGACGACAGTGAGTACTCCAAGAGCAACCCTAGCATCAAAACAGAGCTCTACTTGTTCAACTTACAGAAAGACGACAGTGAGTACTCCAAGAGCAACCCAAGCATCAAAATAGGGCTCTTCATGTTCAACTTACAGGAAGATGACAGTGAGTACTCCAAGAGCAATCCCAATGTGCCTGACTGCAGCAGCCGATCCACCGAGGCCTCATGCTTGGTGAGATTGTGGAGGATTTCCTCGGAGTCACGGCACATCTGCGCATAGATGGCTGAGGAGTCTGAATGTGGCTGTGTCTTGAAGCTGTAAATACATCCATAGATATATGTAAAAAATGTATAGACAAATACATCTATAGAAATTTGTAGAAAAATATAGACAAATACACATAGCATCATGTGTTTTGCTGATAAGGGTAGGCGGTCATGTTTTGTTTTCTCATGGGGTTACTAGGATCATGGATCAGGTCAAGGATCTTGTCCTGTCCCCATCCATATATATGGCTAAACCACAAAAGAATTAATCTGCTCTCCCTTGCTCTTATTCCTTGCCCCTCCCCCCCCCTCCCCTTCCATTAATCTTGCCATTTACCAAGTTCAGTGGTCTATTTCTTCTCATAACAGAATACAAATATATATATATATATATATATACACTTGTGTAAACAAATATATTTACAAATATGCATGAATATATATACACACACATGAATGATTGCATACACATATAAATAACCCCAAATACAAAAACGAACAAGCAAAAATATGTGTGTGTTCCAATCGTCGGACATTCTATTTAAACTATTATCAGGTTTTCTTAAGACACAGCAAACTTCTTCCTCTCACATGTTAACTGTATCAGTTGTCCGGTGCAACCTTCTACCTTACATATTGGTAAAGATTCAACATCACAACATTCAGGTTGAGCTCATATTAGCTCCTTCTCCCTGCTCAACAACCAGCGAAAAGTCTCCATACTGACAGTACCCATTGCCATCTGGTTAACTTCCTGTCCTGACACCAACCCAGTCTCCTGCTGCCCATAGTCTGCAGACACTCCTCACTGCATCATTTCCGCCAGGTACAGGTTTTCAGTATCTTCCATTTTACTTGTTATCACCTCCCACAGGCGAGAGATTATCTCTGACTTGTGCCAGAGCTGGTCCAGCCAACCTATCTTCCGGCTCTTCTCAAACACACCTACATAACCCGGGGAAAAATCTTCTACTTTACAAAACAGATCAAATATACTTACAGACTTTCTGGGGAAATCAATTCATTGATCACAGGCAGGACATCTGCAATGGCAGGGTGCTGGGCCTGAAGAGACAACAAGATCAATAACAATTTGTACAAACTTTTTCTTACAGCCCATGTTGTGTTGGTCATGTCTGGCCAGTCTTTTGTATTGCTAATCTATCTTATTTATCTTGTCAAAAAGTAAAATACACAAAAACTGCTAGATCAAAATAAACAAAAAAGTAAAAATAAAAAGTGAAAACTTACAATGGCAGGCTCCACAGTCCAGGCAGAGAGGATACTCAAGCCAACACATTTGTAATAGTCTGGTGGGCAGTTAGGTGGCCATGATTCTGTAGATGGGAATTTCAACTTTTAGACACCAAGCCAGAGTACACAAGACAAAAGTTGCCACCTACCAGCTGACCCCACAGCTTAAGACAACAAGCTAGAGTACACAAGACAAAAGTTGCTACCTACCAGCTGGCCCCACTGCTTAGACAACAAGCTAGAGTACACAAGACAAAAGTTGCCACCTACCAGCTGGCCCCACTGCTTAGACAACAAGCTAGAGTACACAAGACAAAAGTTGCCACCTACCAGCTGGCCCCACAGCTTAGACATACAAACTAGAGTACACAAGACAAAAGTTGCTACCTACCAGCTGGCCCCACTGCTTAGACAACAAACTAGAGTACACAAGACAAAAGTTGCCACCTACCAGCTGGCCCCACTGCTTAGACAACAAACTAGAGTACACAAGACAAAAGTTGCCACCTACCAGCTGGCCCCACAGCTTAGACATACAAATGTTTCCCTTCTAGCAAAACAGCAACTGATTAATAGCACTTTTATTCTACTTTATATTATCAGTGCCAAATGTGGACAATGAGTAAGGTACTAGAACAGAAAATAGTTACCTGTGAAAGGTGTTATCTCATTAAGGTCACGATCAACGCAAAAAGGAACAGGATTATGAATGTCAGCATTAGAGAGAAAGCTAAAACAAGATCATGTCTGAATAATACTGACAAAGAATGAAATGGTTCACCATCTAGTAATAATGCAGCCAAATCAAGCTGGATATAAGATTTTTTTTTTTTTTTACAGCAGAACATCTGGGAGGAAGACCAATAAAGATATGGACAAATGGTGTAGCTGAAAAATGCAAAAGATGAACAAATCTAGCAGCAAAGCCACTCAATAAGCTGAAGGCAAATACAGACAACACTCCACTACTGGATGACAACAGAAGATGAAGAGAAAACAAGCAATGAATTGAACAATAACTACAACGAAGCATATCAGACTTCCTCTCTCATCGTAATTCTTTTGACCAGGAAATGCTTTAAAAGGTGGCATACTCCCTTTGGAATTCCCAACAAACAAAAATTAACCTGTAACCACATTTTTGTTTTTTACACAAGCCACTAATACATTCTGTACCTTTCAGCTGACACATGTGACTTCTTCTGTCTGGCATCTGTTTTCAGGATGAGCTTTGTAGTACATTTCACAGCTCATTTGGCAGTGTGGGTGTTGGGACCCCATTGGGTGGGGGCTTGGGGGTGTAGAGACCCTCTGCCCCCTCTATCAAGCATGCCAATTTATCAAATGCTTTTGTCAAAAGTATTCTGACAAATTTTTAGGCACATAGAGAATGGAGAATGAGAAACAATAATGAAATTAATAACTGTTAAATTACTGACATCATGAGGGCCAATAGACTATAATATAGAGACAATGGCAGATAACAGAGATATAAAAAAAACAGTATATAAGAAGTGAACAGGGGTAGATCACAAGGCAGACTAAGAAGACGGTGGATAAATAATATCCAGGCAGGCCAAATTTACATGGAGTCACCAAGTGGATTGGGAAAACTAGTCAGCAAGTTGAATGAAGTTTTTTTTTAACAGAAGATAACAACATACTTACGTGAGCTTAAGAGTCTGGATACAAACTCTAGCCCCGCAGCCTCAAGAACAGTTCTCTGATCCTCAGCAGTAAATGTCTGTGATCTCACGTGATTTGTAATCTGTTGAGAAAACAGTTACTATTATTTATCATCATCATGCAGAAGGTTCTTTACAGATCGCTGCTCTCGTCATGGCCTGTCTAAAAGATACTCTTGTCTCTCAGCAGCTCTCCTGTATTTTCCTGTCCAAGGTGTCAATTTTATCCTGTGCCACTTTTCATGCTGATCGACCCCTGCCCCTGCCAAGTTAAACAGTTAGGTGCAGGATGTGACGATTTTTCGGGTGAGCTCAGTATCAGAGTGCCTAGATCGGCTCTGCATTCATAAAAGCTATTTGGATGGTGAATATGTAAATGTTTTGCCCCTGCCTTCCCTTTACAGTTGACCAAACAGCATGTGGCAGCCCTGGATGGGTCTTCTAGGGACAAAACCTGTGGACTGGGGGATGTCAGAGTTATCATACATCTGTGGACTGGGGGATGTCAGAGTCATTATACATGTGTGGACTGGGGGATGTCAGAGTCATCAAACATCTGTGGACTGGGGGATGTCAGAGTCATCATACATCTGTGGACTGGGGGATGTCAGAGTTATCATACATCTGTGGAATGGGGGATGTCAGAGTTATCATACATCTGTGGACTGGGGGATGTCAGAGTTATCATACATCTGTGGCCTGGGGGATGTCAGAGTCATCATACATCTGTGGACTATGGGATGTCAGTCATCATACATCTGTGGACTGGGGGATGTCAGAGTCATCATACATCTGTGGACTGGGGGATGTCAGTCATCATACATCTGTGGACTGGGAGATGTCTCAGTTATCATAAATCTGTGGACTGGGGGATGTCAGAGTCATCATACATCTGTGGACTGGGGGATGTCAGTCATCATACATCTGTAGACTGGAGGATGTCAGAGTCATCATACATCTGTGGACTGGAGGATGTCAGAGTCATCATACATATGTGGACTGGGGGATGTCAGAGTCATCATACATCTGTGGACTGGGGGATGTCAGAGTTATAATACATCTGTGGACTGGGGGATGTCAGAGTTATCATACATCTGTGGACTGGGGGATGTCAGAGTCATTATACATCTGTGGACTGGGGGATGTCTCAGTTATCATACATCTGAGGACTGGGGAATGTCTGAGTTATCATACATCTGTGGAATGGGGGATGTCAGAGTCATCATACATCTGTGGACTGGGGGATGTCAGAGTTATCATACTTCTGTGGCCTGGGGGATGTCAGAGTCATCATACATCTGTGGACTAGGGGATGTCAGTCATCATACATCTGTGGACTGGGGGATGTCAGAGTTATCATACATCTGTGGACTGGGGGATGTCAGAGTCATCATACATCTGTGGACTGGGGGATGTCAGTCATCATACATCTGTGGACTGGGAGATGTCTCAGTTATCATAAATCTGTGGACTGGGGGATGTCAGAGTCATCATACATCTGTGGACTGGGGGATGTCAGTCATCATACATCTGTAGACTGGAGGATGTCAAAGTCATCATACATCTGTGGACTGGAGGATGTCAGTCATCATACATCTGTGGACTGGAGGATGTCAGAGTCATCATACATATGTGGACTGGGGGATGTCAGTCATCATACATCTGTGGACTGGGGGATGTCAGAGTCATCATACATCTGTGGACTGGGGGATGTCAGAGTTATAATACATCTGTGGACTGGGGGATGTCAGAGTCATCCTACATCTGTGGACTGGGGGATGTCAGAGTTATCATACATCTGTGGACTGGGGGATGTCAGAATCATTATACATCTGTGGACTGGGGGATGTCTCAGTTATCATACATCTGAGGACTGGGGAATGTCTGAGTTATCATACATCTGTGGACTGGGGGATGTCAGAGTTATCATACATCTGTGGACTGGGGGATGTCAGAGTTATCATACATCTGTGGCCTGGGGGATGTCAGAGTCATCATACATCTGTGAACTAGGGGATGTCAGTCATCATACATCTGTGGACTGGGGGATGTCAGAGTCATCATACATCTGTGGACTGGGGGATGTCAGTCATCATACATCTGTGGACTGGGAGATGTCTCAGTTATAATACATCTGTGGACTGGGGGATGTCAGAGTCATCATACATCTGTGGACTGGGGGATGTCAGTCATCATACATCTGTGGACTAGGGGATGTCAGTCATCATACATCTGTGGACTGGGGGATGTCAGAGTCATCATACATCTGTGGACTGGGGGATGTCAGTCATCATACATCTGTGGACTGGGAGATGTCTCAGTTATCATACATCTGTGGACTGGGGGATGTCAGAGTCATCATACATCTGTGGACTGGGGGATGTCAGTCATCATACATCTGTGGACTGGAGGATGTCAGAGTCATCATACATCTGTGGACTGGGGGATGTCAGTCATCATACATCTGTGGACTGGAGGATGTCAGAGTTAACATTCATCTGTGGACTGGGGGATGTCAGAGTCATCATACATCTGTGGACTGGGGGATGTCAGAGTCATCATACATCTGTGGACTGGGGGATGTCAGAGTCATCATATATCTGTGGACTGGGGGATGTCAGAGTCATCATATATCTGTGGACTGGGGGATGTCAGAGTTATCATACATATCTGTGTTTAGAGGCAGAAGAAGTGCATAGGGGTTCCTAGAGAAAACGAATGTGCAACAAAGCCTTTCATACGATATCACAACATCTAGTTTGAGAATGGATGTCCCACACAGTTATTACTTTTAACTCTTTCTAATCTAAAAAGTCAGATTTTAAATCAATAAATACTTAGGCCCGAAGGACAATTTGGAGCAGAAGTATTTTAACTAATTATTTCACTACAAAGAGTTTTTAAATGAACTGTCAGTGATTGAAGGCAGCAAGGATATCAAAAAACATATGATGAGTTGGTTGGTACCGAAAGAGTTTAAAGTTCTGCATTATTCAAATTCCCTATGGGAAAACAATGTTCTAAAGACTTTGACAAATATTGGGTGGGACATGCTGAGGATGCCATCAGGCAGATTTGCCGCCTGCCACACAAGAGCCAAGGACATGAATGGATGTGTCTGCCCTCTGTTTCCAACATCAGCACCACAGTGCGTATCACTCTTGACAGAAGCTGCAGATTACAGTTTCTGGGTGGCAGTGCAGATAACATTTCAGCTTTCCTCCAAATAACGGTCCCAAATTATCAAGGCCAAAAATATACCCTAACAGGGCCTCAGTCACATTTCAGTTGCAGACTTCTGGGGACTATACCGCCACCGCCGAGAGTCTCTCCCACGCGGCATGGACTGAGGCTGAACTAGATGGCTGGAACTCACAAGCAAATAATATGAGGGAAGCTGCAGGAGATGCGGTAGCTGCTGCTCGTGAGTCCCAGCCATCTTGTTTAGCCCCAATCCACGCCCTGCGTAGCGGCGTGGGAGATACTCCAGACGGTGGCGGAGGTCGTCGGAAGTTCGCAATTCAAGTCACCAGAAGTCCGCAATTGACATGTGAATGAGGCCCTGTTAGTGTATACTTTTGGCCTCAATAATTTGGGACCGTTATTCGAAAGATAGCCAACAGTTCCTGAGTGGCAGACACTTTAGCAGCCAGATATGAACATTTCACTAAGGGCACAAGATTTCTGATTAATAAAAACAGAACAGGCGTGATCAGTCGCCTCTTGAGAAGATATGACACATTTTTATTCTGGCGGTATTCAACAGTAAGCTGTACCAGCATCTTTTATAGCATAAAGAATTTATACCTTATAATGAGGTCAGTTATTTAGATGTGTATCCTTTACAGGACATTGTAGAACCAACAAAATTGTGGTTTTACTAAGCAAATTTAACATCCAGTAGTCTGCCATTGCTCCTCAATGTCAGCTCTCGTTCGGTAGCCATATCGAAAACAACGCCAGACGGTCACGGTCTGCTGCCAAATTGGTCGCAACTTAGTCGAACCAGGCTCCCTGGCATTACGACTTGAATTCGCAACGTTGATGATGAGTTCACTGTCAGTGCCGCCAACTTTTGCTAGATACTGTGGTAGTGCAGTGAGACTCATGAGACTGTAACGGCACGGTAGGAGGTAGAAACTAGTACTTAGTTACACTTAGTACCGGCACCTTTGTTAAACGAAATAAGAAAGCAGGAAAGAAGCGAAAGCCCTATATAATAACTGTCCTAACACTGTCAACAATACAGACCAACAACAAAGCTGAGAATGTCTCATTATCAGAAGATGCCTGCTGCAGAAGCTTGAGACAAGCTCCCAAAGTCTCCAACGATAAATCTCTCTGTTCTTGTGTGCGTAGAACGTTCATGTTGCTTCTTCCTATTCTGCGAAAAAAGCGGGGGTCAAAAGAATGACCCGGAAACAGTTTTTGAAAACATTTTCGATTCTTAAACTTCAAAAGCTGAAGATGATAATTAATTTTGGGGTAACCATCAGCCAATAAAGTCAATAAATTTAAATATCTGGGAACAATCATATCATCAGATGGAAAATATGTGACAGAGATTAAAAGCAGAATAGGTCAAGCTAAAGCTGCATTTCAGGAAATGAAAAAAAAATCTTATGCAATAAATCGCTGTCATTTAATGTCAGAAAGAGGTTGCTAAAATGTTACATAGAACCTGTTCTGCTGTATGGCAGCCAATCTTGGAATGTCCCTGAACAAATTAAGAAGAATTTTGAAAAAATGCCCTTATGGTCGGTAGTTTGCTCCACAATAATGTGCAGACTTAATACATTAACGATGCGAATCGTTGGGGGCCGCGTTAGCGCAGTCGATAAGAGGCGCGCTTTCAAATCCAGCTGCGACTCGCTGCAGCCACGATCGGTGTTCGAAACCGGGCTGTTCCCGGGGTTCCCTCAGCCTCTAGGAAATGGGTACCAGAGTTGACACTGGGGTAAATAGAGGAACGTCGCTGTAGCTAGAGTTACTTGTGAACGGCGACACAGGCGGACAATTCTTATCAGCTGTCCGTACTGGTGGCAGAGCACTTATGGTTTATAACCGTGTGCAATGACGCTGGTTCATATCTCCCGAGCCCCGCTTAATCATCATCACCAACCCGTTTCAGACTTTGTTTTTCATTTAACTATAGATATTGTTCAAATAGTTCTTGTGATTTCTTCGTTTCCTCCATAATCTTTTCTAGTGTTATTTCTCAAACTTCTCATTTCGGAAGTTTCATTTCATTTCGTTCTTTAGTCAATGTCCAAGTCTAACACAGATAGCACACGATTGGAACGAAGACTGCACTTATTATTTTTCTAGGTTCTCTACTGGGATAACAGGATATTTGACAAACTGTAATTAGTTAATACGGGACATGGTTAGCTTGTAGGATTCTTATTTCAATCTTTGTCTGTTCTGCCATGATATTCGAAGATGCTCCTCAAATGTAATATAAGTTCATTGTTTCCTCTGCCTTTTTGTGTCAAAAACGGAAGCGACGTCACAGCTCAACGTCCCGGAAGTGCAGAAAACATTATTTCCACACACTGTTATGTATGGATTTTCACCAAAGTGGGTCGTCCCACTGCCACGATAACCTAACGCCTTGACTTCCTGTTGACTACAGACTATCTCCATAATTATACTTACCTAGAAATGCGGTTGATAGGAACTGAGGGTATCAGTGCTTTAGCCCAACGCCTATTCCTCACCCGAGGACTTTAGTTACGTAAGCGGGCTATTGAATACCGATGTACACGAAGCCGAAGACAAAGAAGGCATGCAGAACTACCCCAATTGCTATTGAGAATAAATTGAAACCTCTGCCAAATATTGGCATCGCCTCAAAAGTCACTTGCGTTGGGACATGTAAAAACAGAAACTCTACGACTGTGAGCAAACCTTGCAGTCGATCAAGTGATAGGGCTGGTCGATCGGGTAGCGTTACCGAGAGAGATCCTAGGCCTGTACGTATGGGGAAGGTGTTGCATTCTTTGAATAAGAAACCTCGAGATTCAATTAAGTACACTACGTATGGTAAGTAAGACCACAAAACAACTGTACATCCAGTTATACGCACACAGGCTCGCACATACTCATGCACACAGTCTTACACACACTCCACACGAAACCGTGTGAGAGGTAACGAGCAGACTGATAGATCAACTGATGCCGCTCCTCTGGGCATCGAGCAACTTTATTATTAAGCTGATGTGGTTAAGGCTCTATGAGATCTAATGGGCAGTGTAACAGAACAGAAGGAAAGCATATCCATTACATTGAAAAACTAATTTAACCAGGCGTGTGTAGAGATTCTGGGTGATATTCAACTTTGAGGGGAGAACGTCAAATAAGGTTGTAACTACTACTGCTAGCCTGTCGACTCTTTGTTGGCTACTGAAGAAGGGGAGGCAGCACGTGTGGGAATATCTCGAGTCCAGTGATAATTAATAATCATTGATTGATTGATTCATTCATTCAGTCATGGTTTCATTCATTCAACAAGAAACCCCCTCCCACCCTTACAAACACATCATACATACAAGTCACGCAGACAAACTACCCACAGTACCTTCCTCCATAAACACAAACACATACAAACTCACACAACGATTGCATAAACAACCGACCTAGCCTTCCTCGATACACACAAACCCATGCAAACTCACACAACGATTGCATAAACAACCGACCAAGTCTTTCTCTATACACAAAAACCCATACAAACACACAACGATTGCATAAGCAACCGACCTAGCTTTCCTCTATACACAAAAACCCATACAAACTCACACAACGATTGCATAAGCAACCGTCCTAGCTTTCCTCTATACACACAAACCCATACAAACTCACACAACGATTGCATAAGCAACCGTCCTAGCTTTCCTCTATACACACAAACCCATACAAACTCACACAACGATTGCATAAACAACCGACCTAACCTTACTCTATACACACAAACCCATACAAACTCACACAGCGATTGCATAAACAGCCGAACTAGCCTTTCTCTATAAACACAAACCCTCACACACACCATCACACACACCATCACACACACCATAACACAAACCTTCACACGCACCATCACACACACCATCACACAAACCCTCACACACCATCACACACACCATCACACAAACCCTCATACACACCATCCCACACACCATCACACACACCATCACACAAACCCTCACACACATCATCACACACGCCAACATAAACTCGTACAAAGAAACCTTACACAAACTACCGCCATTTTCTTCCTCTCTACATACAAACCCTCACACACACCCAGTTTCGCACAAGATCAAATAGACGAACTACATAAAACAAGTAAAGGGCATATAGGGCTAGAGCTATATTTTAATAGACCAATTGGCACAAGATGAGTGATGTGGTCAGCATCACGCCGGTCGCCTTTACTTCCCGGGACTGCACCCGGTACCCACTCAAGGCTGGGTCGACCTGGGAGGGAAGGACGAACTACATACTTATTCGTAATCTCTTCACACACACACCCACATCCTCACACAACAGCAAAGGCCAACTGCCCACACACACACCCACATCCTCACACAACAGCAAAGGCCAACTACCCACACACACACCCACATCCTCACACAACAGCAAAGGCCAACTACCCACACACACACACCCACATCCTCACACAACAGCAAAGGCCAACTACCCAGCCAGTCTTCCTCTCCACACAGGTAGACGTAGTGATACAAACTTATCCAGCACTGATGCAGCCAGTAATCATCCTTTCCACACAGGCAGAAGCAGCGACCCTAGTTTTGAAGACCCAGCCCGCCGACCCCTACTTCCGGACCCATACGCCGATCTCAGAACCAATCTGGATGGCGCAGTGCCCCTGGATCCGAACGCACCGTGGTGGCTTTGTAGGTTGTCGTTTTTTATTTTCAAGTTTTTTAACAATGTTGCTCGAGCTTTCACTGTTTAATGCGATTGAGCAAGGGTTTCAGGATTCGTTTCTGTTTAAAATCTTGTCTCGGAAGCTGAAACACTTTAGCCATATTAAACGACACGGCGGACTGGTTATAAAAAATAACTAAAGGTATGGTACCAGGAAGGAGAGACAGAGGCCAACCAACACGAAGATGGACTCAGAATTTAAGTGACTTTTTTAATATGAAAGCACACGAGACGCAAGACCTGGTGAGAGATCGAGTTTTTTTTTTTTTCTTTCTTTCAGGCAGACCGTGATGAGAGCGACGATCTGCAAAGGACTTGCCTCGTGATGATGATGATAATGGTGACGCTGATAATGGTGACGATGATAATGGTGATGATGATGGTGACCCGTTTGATTCTCACCCTTGAGGTGTTGATTCTAAAGACTGCAGCCCTGGGAGACCCCTACCCTACCCCATCACATTATTGGGCAGACATTTCAGACCCACCAGAACCTCCCCCTCCCTCTTTTCCCAAGCACACATACCTCTGTTCAAGAACACTAGTTTAAGATATGGTAGTCAGCGTCTGAGGAGGTTCAGGCGTCAAGAACGCAGTTTGGAGTTTCAAGAGACCCGGTTTGATTCCAGCTGTGGGCGAGTTGACAGCAGACCATCTTGCGTTGATTTCGACAGTGGTGTCAAAAACTGATCGTTTAAAAAAAATGGTAAAGTACTGACATAATGTTGCCTAAAAAAATCAGAACTGCTGGAGTTGGTTCTGCAACGTCCTGTAAAAGATATGAAACCTGCTTTTGGGATATGGTGGGGGTGGTGATGATGATGATGATGATGAATGAGTTGTGGTTATGGTGATATTAATGAACATGAAGGTAGTTAATGATGATGATGTTGAAGATGACGACGCTGATGCAAATGAAGAGGTGGCTGTGATAATTATGATATTGTTAATTATGATAACAGTGGTTGTAGTGACGATGACCATGGTGATGATGGTAGCGTTGATGAATATGGTTGTGTGAAGCATTTGAGTTATGAGGTAGGAAGCGATATAATAGCATTCGAGACATTATCATAAACGCTCCGTCCCCATCTTCAGCAGCAAGAGCAGAGTTACACTTGTGATGGTACCAGTAGCTGTCTGATTACATGAACGCCTCGCCATTCTTCTAAGTGTTGAGTCATATGAGATAAATCTATTGCATTTAGGCCATCCTTTATCTCTCTCTCTCTCTCTCTCTCTCTCTCTCTCTCTCTCTCTCTCTCTCTCTCTCTCTCTCTCTCTCTCTCTCATTCTTTCTGAAATAAGAGTCAATCTTTATTACTTTAACTTGAACCTTTCATCGTTTAGTTCTGGCGGAAATGAAACTACAAGCCAGACGACAAGAAGTTATCCTGGACAACAAGCCAGAACCCCAACACAGCAGGCACGATGAGAAGATTGACATGAGCGTTGACGTCAAAGAGGACAGCAGTAAGCCACGGAAACACGACACGAGAATCGAGGCTAAATCTGAGGAAGAGATCGCGATGAGCAGAAACAACAGCAAGTCGGAAGGTAGGGTGAATATTTTTTGGTCTTTCGTGCTTTGTATGTAATATATCAGGTAAAGAGAGTGAATCTGTTGACAAGATTACAAGAACTTTATGTCAAAATGTGTTGCCACGCATAAACACTATACAGGCCAGAAGAATTGTAAAGCAGCAAGGCACTGGTTTTATTAGTGGCCTCACACGCTCGAGAAGATACTGGAGATGGGATCTGAGGACTTGCCTGATTTTCGATAAGGATGAGCGGTCGACTAACTAACAAACGGTGGTTGAAAGGAAAAATTCGCTAGGATCGACTTCATTGCACAGGGTTTTAAAACCATATGGCTTGATATCTCTCTCTCTCTCTCTCTCTCTCTCTCTCTCTCTCTCTCTCTCTCTCTCTATCTCTCTCTCTCTCTCTCTCTCTCTCTCTCTCTCTCTAGCGACCCACACAAAGCACTAATTCCGTAGCTCCGGTGACGATCCCAAATGGATCTCCGTTAAAAACTGCAGTCGTGACCTGAACGGCGGCACAGCCGTGAATAGAACCCATGACCTGTAGAGCGCGAGACAAACGGCTTGAATACTTCGCCCCAGAGACCCTCAGTAGTTAAGGTAATATGTGTCAATAGTGAGGAGAATGTTGAACATACAGTGGGCTGTGTTCAAGACGGGTGAAGACGTCAGCAAAACGGCTGGGTAACCCCTAGTAACAAAGAAGATGGCGCTCTATTGGGCACATCCTGAGAAAAAACGATAACGGTTACTGATGAAACGTCATTGTTCCTGTGTGTGTGTGTGTATGCGCGTGTGCGGGTGAGTGTGTGTGTGCGCTCGCGCCCCTCTTCCTTCCCCACTTTCTTTATGCTTCCTAATCGCAGCCCAGAGGATTCGTTTCTTGGATACCATTTTTTTTTAGTTGACCCCATCTGTCGGAGTCCGAAAGTTTCCGTGGAAAGTCCAGTATCAAAGAATATCAGCAGAATATGTGAAACAGATAGACCGATCCTTTTGTGTGTCTGTGGTGGTGGTGGTTGGGGGGAGGGGGTGGCAATAGTGGATCGGCGAAACCCATACATAGAAGGGTAAGAAATGTCCGTACAATAAATAAAAATAATTACTCCAAAGGATAAAATCGACGACGACAATCAACAATGATACCGCTAGCAGAATAAATTCACTATTTTAGTCATACAATGTTGGTAAGATTATCTAGATATTTATAGTACAATTTATATCTTAATGACTGCCCAGACACGTGTACACTAGACAATATTTGAAACAATAATACAGAATACATAATTTTCTTTAAAAAGTAAATAACACGATATAGACAAAAATATACATATATCTACTCTGAGAGCTCGATGAACAAGATATTTTGTGTGTGCAAAATCACTATCGCAATAGGATCTTGAAAACAGAAGTATAAATGCGGAAAGCTGAAACAGATGGGCACGAAGCAAAATGAGGAGGAGTAAGGGGGGGGGGGGGGTGTATTTTTGGATAACGGCAGATACATTTGATCTGAAATGCTGTCACATTTTTCAGTATATCGAACATCCTTTTGACAATTTCTTCGATTATTTCAAGTAACTTAAACCATTCTAGCATTTCCCTAGATTATTCCACATAATCAGCTCTATTCTGGCATTCTCTAGATTCCAAGTACGTGACAGAAAACGACGAGTCGTCGACGAGTAAAAGCAGCGATCACAAGGCAAAGGAAAGCAATTCAGAAGAGGACAAAGGAAAAGAGGACACAGCTGGACAAGATGATAACGACAACGACGATGAAGAGGATGAGGAGGAGGATGAGATGGGTCTGCCTCAAGGTAAGGCAACTTTGTAGTTGTTGTTCAGTGACAAGAAAGAACACAATTCGCAACCAAACAACACATTATGATCATGAAATCCCAGACGTTACAAACTCAAGTGGGTTAGCCACACCGACGAAGATTTAGACATAATTTAACCAACACTGGCTTCAAAGTCGACCTAGCATATCATTGGTAACAGATAATTTCCTTTGAAGTAATGATAATAATAAAAAATTATATCCTCGCTGAATTCAGTACACCAACCACGTATTAAAATTGATGTCAAAGAAATAAAAAAAAAATGTCACGTATTATGAATGTTGACTGAATAGTGAACAACAAAAGTGACTGCACTAAAGAAGTCAGAAAATGACTCGCTTTAGCAATGCAGAGACTAAACACTTTGAAGAGCCTATGGCACAGCACCCACAAGTGACATCAAGTGAATATGTAGTTTCGTCGCCCAGCTTCTGAGTTGAGTGCATGGCGTGACACTGTGAGCTGCGTTTGTTTTTCGTTGGCACAGGAGCGGAGCATCTGTGGGGTAACCCGTTTGCTATGAAGCTGAAACTAGGATTACCAGATTACCAAGTGAATATGTTGAGATATGCATATCTCCTGCGGCAACTTATGGACGCCAACTCTTACTCGGTCACTAAAGGGGAGAAAAAACATTTTAAACTGAAAAAAAAAAAAAAAAAAAATATGGAAATAGCCCGAATTAGGCAAAAGAAAAACGCTGATATCCTACATGATCTGAGCAACGAGGAGAACTGGCGCGTAAACAGCATCTTGTCCCTAAAGTTGGGGTATTTTAGTCATGTTAAATGTCATGGCGACCTGGAGAGAACGAGACAGATGGTGCAATTTCCGGAAAATGAGGCACATGCCGACCTCAGCAAGGGTGAATACAAAACATTCAAGATGCACTAGCTATGAGAGAAAGCACATAGGGCTGGAGATTAAGCAAAAGAAAGAGAGATTGTCAGGCGAGCTGTAAAAAGAGTGACGTTCTGTAAACGACCTCCCGATTATGATGATGTTTATGCTCATGTATAACTGATAGTTTTGATTTATTATACACCGTACAGTGGGATTGCATTCACCCAATGATATCCGCATATCTCCCAATCCCCCCCCCCCCCCCCCCCCATTTTTAAATTCTTCTTTTATTTCATTCATCTTATTATCATGTCTTTCTCTATGCTATCCAGTGCCAACCTCTTTTTTTTCACCTAATGTTTCATTTGGGTTTTAGTTTTACCTCAAAACTCCACCTGATGATTCGGTGATACCATTCAGTTTGTTAGTCAACAGATATTCCTAGGTCGTCAACCGTTTTTTTTTTTTTTTTTTTTTCAGGCGACACCTTTTTAATCTCAACATAAAAAATGCAATTAAAAAGAACAAGAAAAAAAAAATCCCAAATACTGTCAGCAAGAACGTCCAGAAAAACACGCACATCATTCAAAGTATCAAATAACGAAAGAAACAATCAAAAACTAGTAATTTAGTGATGGTTGACACAGTTTTGTCTTTCTGATATCCGCTTTTGTTAGTTTGATGTTGGACAAGACACAAGGAAAACCACTCTGCACGTCAAGCTGGCAGCACTGATTTTCATGGCAATTAAAGCTGAACATTCCGACTGGACAGCTCTGTTTCAAAATGGCTTGACGCCTGCCTTGAAACTTCGCCACCCCACCTGCAATCCCAGGTTGCAGACCACTGTCCTAACTGTCCATTGAAATGATTCAGTCCACAAGTTGTGGATTCTCTCATTGAATATCCCCGAGCGTGCAGAGGCTGACACAACTTCTTAATTGTTGGTTTATTCTTCTTCTTTGCTTTCCTGCCTAGTGTGTATCGGGCCTCACTTGTGTCCTCTCCTCCCCCTCCCTTTTCTGCTCACGATTGCAGGTTCAGTCTTCACGAAAACGTCACAAGATTTCAGTGACTCTTTGCTAATGAAGATCGATAAGGGATGGATCCGAAGACAGTGGTTGGATTCTTTAAAGCTTTCAGCTTTATTGGTGCCAGGATATGCAGGCGTGCGAGGAAATGTGCAAGCTGATCGGCTTGCAGGTAAAGCTACTGTAGAGGGCGAACAAGCCATGTAACATGTTGATATACTGAATGCTCTACGAGAAGTAAGACGTTTGCGAGAACCAAGTGATGACTGAAAATCTGCAACCATGACCAGACTGCAAGAACAATATCTTAAAAAGGTGTGCCAGACAAGAGCACCATGCAGGAAGTCAAAGAAGAATATTAAACCAACACAGGACTGGTGTAGTCAGCCGCTACACCCTGCGGGATTTACTCAGGATGGGATTCGAGCACTTGTGGACTAAATGGTTCGACCAGCAATACGGATAATTTGTCGACTAACTAATCATACAATTTATTCTCATTTATTCTGAAGAGTGAAATTAAAACATACAGACATTGTTTTTTGACATGTTACGAGAAGGAATGGATCTGAGAACTTGGTTACAACAGCTAAGATTGGCGGGAGAAGAGCAAGGACAAAACAGACGGATCAATAGCTGATTTGCCTGACTACAGAGATAAGGCGAGCGAGACAAAAGTAGTAATTGGAGAATCTGATGATAGTGTGCATCGGTCTCCGTGGCGAAGTGGAAAAGCCATTTCTCCTGTGCTCTGAAGGTCATGGGTTCGTTCCACGGCTGCATATTTGGGTTCATGAGTACAATTTTTCAAAGCTGCCTGGGGATCGTCACCGGGGTTACAGAGTTCGTTCTCCACGCGACGTTCTCGGCAGGCAGCCAACCGCTCTGTAAAGAGAGACCGAGCAATGTGGGATAAACCCCAATGCAATGAAGTCGGATCCTCCCACGTTTAACCTGTAATTCTTCCTTGCGCCCACTGGCAGTTAACTCCGGTGGAAAGTTCTGGTGTTTCATCCAATTCTGGACATAGTTTTATACAGAACTTGAGTTTTGCAAGCACAGACCTTTAACATGACCACTGGTCATCCTCATCATAGACCACATCTGGAATAATTTGCTGGTGCACACCGGCTGCCACTGGCTATTATTGTTTATGTTGTCAACCCATGATTTTCATGGTCGCCCTCTTGCTCTTGTCGATGAACTTCTGAGATGTAGTGCCCGTGATGGTATTTGGTGTTGTTGCATTCTAGCGAGATGACCAAACCACTTGATCTGCTGTTTCTGGATGAAACTGGTACAGGGTCTTATTTCCATATTCTGCCTCCAGTAAACGTATGAAATGGTGCACGATGATGGAGACGAAGGTTTGAATCATCGGTGAGGTCATGGAATTTGTCTGTCAGGTGGAGAAAAAAATCCCAGGCTGCACAGTTCGTGGCGACAGCACTAGCCGCGCCATCCCAAATCATGAGACAGAAAGACTCCCTGTCTACACCGTTCAAGCGGTAAATAAATGCAGTAACTGACAGTTTTGGCATGACGTTGATGCAGTCTAATATAACTGTTTTAGTCGTTCTCCGTGTAACCGTATTAACATAACAATAGCTGTGGATTTCAAACTTTAATACAGACATGCCAACGAAGACACCTTTCTAGCGATGCCTAGTCGGTTGTGTTCTTAGTGCACTTGTTTCGACAGCGAGGTGCACACGCCATTTGGAGGTGACAGGTTCGATTCCAGCACGATAACTATAGCTTTCCATTTTTATGTTGTCCGGTGTGTCCTTCTATCTTTCTATGAGTGCCCATCAGTACATTGTCTATTTGTTAACATACGTGACTCTGTTTCCTCTCCCACAGCTGTGAGAGCGCTACAATCTAAACCAGTGTCGCTGAACGCCCGCGAGGTCGTCAAAGAACGACATCGAGCTATGATGGAAGAGATCGCACGGACAGTTAGGGCACACAGCCTCATGGGCCACTTAAAATCGCAGGGGTTCTTCAACTACGATTACAGCCCGCACGCCAGAACCAACATGACCAACCACAATCTGAGAAAGGGCAAGAAGAAAGGCATTGAGCGGCTGCTACTTCTGCTGGCTTGTCGTCCCGCCAAATGCACCGGGGAGTTGTTTGGTGTTTGAATTGTATTGAACTGCTAGCAACTTAATGTGTCTCCCAAAAGGGAGATCGCTATTACTGAAGACACAATAAATGAAATATATTTGTTCTTTTTTCATCTGCATTCGACGTTGTTGCGATATCTGTTTTTGTGTGTGGACCGAACACATTTAATTTCATAAAGCAAACCTCGAATTAATCGTGTTTTACGACATTTTTGTTAGGGGGAACACTGATTGTCTAACATATTATCTGCAGTGGGGGTAAACAATCCATGGTTTCTCCATCACTGTGAGAATATAAGAAAATTAATAATGACTTTGTTATCTATGGCGGTGTCAGCAAAACCCTTGTTTTTCTTGGTCACAGGGAAGGAACCCAAACAATTCTCTACTCAAATTGTTTTTAGTGATTACTTCCCTTCATGGGAAAAAAGTCACAGTTGTGAAAAAAAGAGGGGAGGGGGGGGGGATCGACCCTTTTAAGGAATTGGATACTACGATTATGCAAAAGCTAGCAGGCTTGCCTGTCTGCTCAGTGGTCGTAGGTTTGAATTCCCTGGATTTTTTCCTTTAAACTGAACCAGACTCCAATTTTCTTCTAATTCTTGCTCTTCTCTTTCTCTAGTTTCTTTAGTGAAGAATTTCAGAAAATTACAACGATGCACTAGGTTTAAACTTTTTGAAAAGGGTCATATGTTAAGATTTTTACAGCACCAACAGGTTGTTGGCTTGCCAATGTGTATCAGAAGGTCAAAATATTTTGCCAGCGTCTTTTTTTTTTTTTCATTTCTTTCAAAAACTGATTACACTGATTTGTTTCTTTTTTTCTGTACCCCCTCCCCCACTTTCTTCTGTATATCTCCTGGTAGGGCATCATCATCACTTTCTACTATTGTTTGTTTGTCAGCAATCCAAGCCAATGAAGACAATAATTGGTCGTCATTTACACAGATGATGAATATTGTAGTTTCTTCTTTAGTCTCCTTTCTTTATATCTCTGATGTGTCCACAAATTTGTCATCAGACTGTTGTCAAAAGTTGTTATAAAGTTCCAACTGTAGGTCTGCCTGTTTATCATCTCCTTGATCCACCTCCATTCAACTACACTCAGTTTTCATCCCTTCACCATCTTCCTGGTCCACCTTGTGGTGTACTTCCATTGAGCTACACCCAGTTTTCATCTCTCCATCATCTTCTTGGTCCACTTCCTTTGAGCTACACCCAGTTTTAATCTCTCCACCATCTTCTGGTCCACCTCCATTCAACTATACCCAGTTTTCATCCCTTTACCATCTTCCTGGTCCACCTTGTGGTGTACTTCCATTGAGCTACACCCAGTTTTCATCTCTTCACCATCTTCTTGGTCCACTTCAAGGTCTACTTCCTTTGAGCTACATCCAGTTTTCATCTCTCCACCATCTTTTTGGTCCACTTCAAGGTCTACTCCCATTCAGCTATACTCGGTTTTCATCTCCCCATCATATCATATCTCAGGGTAGATGCAGACACAGACTACCCTTTGCACGAAGCTCTGGGTGCAGTTAAGGGTCAGCGGCTGATAAGAGGGAAGTCATGGATGGCTTAGGCAGAAGACACAATCAGACAGGTTTGCATCCTTGAGATCATTAGGCGAGGAGAGGAGTGAGTCAATGTGCCAACTGAACAGTCAGAGTTGTGTAGGCTCATAATTACACTGAGCCAGAAATGCAGAGACTGGCCAGCAGGTGGCACAGAAATCAACAATTAATTCAAGATAATGCTCGCTCAGAAGATTTGATTATTCACACAGACGGTTCAGTGTCAAGAGGCAAAAGAAGTGCTTGGGGTTTCTTAGCAAAAGTTTATGGTTGACATTTGTTGCAGGAGAGCCTAGCATATGATTTCACAACATTAAGCTTAAGAATGGAGGTGGAGGTGGTAACTGCAGCTTTCCGTTTGTTAGAGAACACGACACACACACACATCACGATTGTAACCCACTCAGAAAGCATGCTGAGGAAGATCAGGACAGGCATGGTAAGGAAGATCAGGACAGGCATGGTAAGGAAGATCAGGACAGGCATGGTAAGGAAGATCAGGACAGGCATGGTAAGGAAGATCAGGACAGGCATGCTTCGTGCAGAGTGGCATGCTTCACTGTGAAGGACACGGGTGAGGAGTATTTTCTTGATTTGTTCACCAGAAACCCTGGTGTGTTGGGAAATGAACAGAGGGACAGTCTGGCTGGCTCTGCACAACTTGGTGGAATACTGATACACGATAAGGCAAATGTGGTTAGTGCCTTGTGGGAAAGCGTGTACAGTTCAGAGGAGCAGATGGATCCCCAAAGTCTGGTGAGATTGATGCAGCAGGCAGTGGCGAGAGGTTCTGGCAGATGTTTCAGGCTTAGAGGAAAGGCAAAGCAGATGTTTAATGAGAATGCTACTGGCACCATAAGTCTCCGAACTCTTCACTGGCTGCTGAAGATGGGGACGGAGCACTTATGGGAATGCTCCAAGTGCTGTGATGTTGGTTTTTGAATCAACTTATCTCTCAATCATCTTCCTGGCCCGCTTTCTGGTCTACTCCCATTTAGTTATACCTTGTTTTCATCTGTCCACATCTTCTTGGTCTGCCTTGTGGTCTACTTCCATTTAACTTCGTGAACTCAGTTTTCATCATTTGACTTTCTAGCAGCATTTAAATAACAAAACACAACAAAAATATATTGCACAATTTATTGCATGGCATATTTGGCTCTATTTCATGAGATCCATTACTATGGACACACAGAGGATATAATAAAACACAAATATTTCAGCTGTCCTTGATTTACAAATACACACTGTTTTCTATTAGTTTTTCTCTACTTCGTTTGCTCTTGCTGCCCAAGAGAGCACTGACCTTCAACTAACTCAGGCCAAAACATCCTGTGCCTGGCCATTGCTTGTGTCATCCCCACCTGCTGCACCTCATTTTCTAAGTGGTCACTTGTTTCACAAGTAAAAATGTCTGATGTTGAAAACTGCACCTGGAGATAATGATGCAGTAGAGAGTGTCTGCGGGCTCTGGGAGCCACTGGAGACTTGGGGAACTGCAAGACCAGGGGTTAATCAGATGACAAGGGGAACCATCCATGTGGAGATTCTTCGCTGGGTGTTGACGAGGTAGACAGAGCTAATATTAATTTGATTTGATTCAAGAACCGACATCACAGCACTCGGGGCATTCCCATAAGCGCTCCGTCCCCATCTTCAGCAGCCAGCGAAGAGTTCCGATACTAATGGTGCCAGTAGCATTCTGATGAAAACGTCCGTCTTGCCATTCCTCTGAGCCTCGAGTATCTGCCAGAACCTCTCGTCACCCCCAACTGCATCAATCTCAACAGACGGAGCTAATATGTGCTTGTCCTAAAGCCTGTGATGTCGAATCTTTACCCAGATGATCCTTTCATTCTTCCACTGAGGGTTTCAGTTCACGATTTCTTGTCTGGCATAGTTGACTGTAACTTGTCAGATGAAATACTACAGAAATATACATCATCAAATAAACAAATAAAGTGAATTCTTCAAACTGTAACACTTTTCATTTCTATTTCCAGTTGCCTTATCAAAGTGTTTGTGGTGCAGTGAGAATTTTCTGTATTCTCCTTTTAAAGCCCTGTACAGGTCTGTCTTCTTCTTCTCTGGTCCTGTTCTGCCTTTCATCAGGTTTTGAAAAGTCATGGGGTGTGAGCCTTGGTATGTGCTAGGTAGATGCTAGTTATTTACAGCCTCAGATATTCATCTATCCATCACTTGTGTGATCGATCTCTAGAATCTGCTTCCATCACGTTTAAGTGACAGGGCTTTCTGTTCTCTTGATACAATTTCATACTGGTTCTGTCCCAGTTTGTTTCCTGATAACCTCTTTCTGACCCTGTCTCTTCTGGTTACATTTAGAATTTCACTTCTGTTGTTTCAATTGTCTTCTCTTTTCTTTCATGGTCAACTGCAGGTTTGGCCTTGGTGACACAATGCTGGTAAATCTACTGTACTGATTATCTGTTGATGTCAGTTGTAACAAATTATTTTCTGTACAATTGCTGACATTTGTCCAATAACTGGATTTGCTTTATTACACCTGTGTTCTGCGTCTGATTCCATTTTCCCATTGGATGATATTATGCCCTCTAGATACTTGAAGGCTTTTGCTTGCATGAGTTGCTGGTTTGCTGGCATGTCTTGACTGGTTTGCTGGCATGTCTTGACTGGTTTGCTGACATGTCTTGACTGGTTGCTTGCATGAGTTGCTGGTTTGCTGGCATGTCTTGACTGGTTTGCTGGCATGTCTTGACTGGTTTGCTGGCATGTGTTGCTGGTGTGCTGGCATGTCTTGACTGGTTTGCTGGCATGTCTTGACTGGTTGCTTGCATGTCTTGACTGGTTTGCTGGCATGTCTTGACTGGTTGCTTGCATGTCTTGACTGGTTGTTGGCATGTCTTGACTGGTTTGCTGACATGTCTTGACTGGTTTGCTGACATGTCTTGACTGGTTGTTGGCATGTCTTGACTGGTTTGCTGACATGTCTTGACTGGTTGTTGGCATGTCTTGACTGGTTGTTGGCATGTCTTGACTGGTTGCTGGCATGTCTTGACTGGTTGCTTGCATGTCTTGACTGGTTGTTGGCATGTCTTGACTGGTTGCTGGCATGTCTTGACTGGTTTGTTGGCATGTCTTGACTGGTTGCTGGCATGTCTTGACTGGTTTGCTGGCATGTCTTGACTGGTTGTTGGCATGTCTTGACTGGTTGCTGGCATGTCTTGACTGGTTTGCTGGCATGTCTTGACTGGTTGCTGGCATGTCTTGACTGGTTTGCTGACATGTCTTGACTGGGTTTGTTGGCATGTCTTGACTGGTTGCTGGCATGTCTTGACTGGTTGCTGGCATGTCTTGACTGGTTTGCTGGCATGTCTTGACTGGTTGCTGGCATGTCTTGACTGGTTTGCTGGCATGTCTTGACTGGTTGCTGGCATGTCTTGACTGGTTTGCTGGCATGTCTTGACTGGTTGCTGGCATGTCTTGACTGGTTTATTGGCATGTCTTGATCTATTGCTGGCATGTCTTGACTGGTTGATGGCATGTCTTGATCTATTGCTGGCATGTCTTGACTGGTTGCTGGCATGTCTTGACTGGTTTGTTGGCATGTCTTGACTGGTTGCTGGCATGTCTTGACTGGTTGCTGGCATGTCTTGACTGGTTGCTGGCATGTCTTGATCTATTGCTGGCATGTCTTGACTGGTTGCTGGCATGTCTTGATCTATTGCTGGCATGTCTTGACTGGTTGCTGGCATGTCTTGACTGGTTGCTGACATGTCTTGACTGGTTGCTGGCATGTCTTGACTGGTTTGTTGGCATGTCTTGATCTATTGCTGGCATGTCTTGACTGGTTGCTGGCATGTCTTGATCTATTGCTGACATGTCTTGACTGGTTGGTTGGCATGTCTTGATCTATTGCTGGCATGTCTTGACTGGTTGCTGGCATGTCTTGATTGGTTTGCTGGCATGTCTTGATCTATTGCTGGCATGTCTTGACTGGTTTGCTGGCATGTCTTGACTGGTTTGTTGGCATGTCTTGACTGGTTGCTGGCATGTCTTGATCTATTGCTGACATGTTTTGATCTATTGCTGGCATGTCTTGACTGGTTTGTTGGCATGTCTTGATCTATTGCTGGTATGTCTTGACTGGTTGCTGGCATGTCTTGACTGGTTTGTTGGCATGTCTTGACTGGTTGCTGGCATGTCTTGACTGGTTGCTGGCATGTCTTGATCTATTGCTAGCATGTCTTGACTGGTTGCTGGCATGTCTTGACTGGTTTGCTGGCATGTCTTGATTGGTTTGCTGGCATGTCTTGATCTATTGCTGGCATGTCTTGACTGGTTTGCTGGCATGTCTTGACTGGTTTGCTGGCATGTCTTGACTGGTTTGCTGACATGTCTTGGCTGGTTGCTTGCATGAGTTGCTGGTTTGCTGGCATGTCTTGACTGGTTTGCTGGCATGTCTTGACTGGTTTGCTGGCATGTGTTGCTGGTGTGCTGGCATGTCTTGACTGGTTTGCTGGCATGTCTTGACTGGTTGCTTGCATGTCTTGACTGGTTGTTGGCATGTCTTGACTGGTTTGCTGACATGTCTTGACTGGTTTGCTGACATGTCTTGACTGGTTTGCTGACATGTCTTGACTGGTTGTTGGCATGTCTTGACTGGTTGTTGGCATGTCTTGACTGGTTGCTGGCATGTCTTGACTGGTTGCTTGCATGTCTTGACTGGTTGTTGGCATGTCTTGACTGGTTGCTGGCATGTCTTGACTGGTTTGTTGGCATGTCTTGACTGGTTGCTGGCATGTCTTGACTGGTTTGCTGGCATGTCTTGACTGGTTGTTGGCATGTCTTGACTGGTTGCTGGCATGTCTTGACTGGTTTGCTGGCATGTCTTGACTGGTTGCTGGCATGTCTTGACTGGTTGCTGACATGTCTTGACTGGTTTGTTGGCATGTCTTGACTGGTTGCTGGCATGTCTTGACTGGTTGCTGGCATGTCTTGACTGGTTTGCTGGCATGTCTTGACTGGTTGCTGGCATGTCTTGACTGGTTTGCTGGCATGTCTTGACTGGTTGCTGGCATGTCTTGACTGGTTTGCTGGCATGTCTTGACTGGTTGCTGGCATGTCTTGACTGGTTTATTGGCATGTCTTGATCTATTGCTGGCATGTCTTGACTGGTTGATGGCATGTCTTGATCTATTGCTGGCATGTCTTGACTGGTTGCTGGCATGTCTTGACTGGTTTGTTGGCATGTCTTGACTGGTTGCTGGCATGTCTTGACTGGTTGCTGGCATGTCTTGACTGGTTGCTGGCATGTCTTGATCTATTGCTGGCATGTCTTGACTGGTTGCTGGCATGTCTTGATCTATTGCTGGCATGTCTTGACTGGTTGCTGGCATGTCTTGACTGGTTGCTGACATGTCTTGACTGGTTGCTGGCATGTCTTGACTGGTTTGTTGGCATGTCTTGATCTATTGCTGGCATGTCTTGACTGGTTGCTGGCATGTCTTGATCTATTGCTGACATGTCTTGACTGGTTGGTTGGCATGTCTTGATCTATTGCTGGCATGTCTTGACTGGTTGCTGGCATGTCTTGATTGGTTTGCTGGCATGTCTTGATCTATTGCTGGCATGTCTTGACTGGTTTGCTGGCATGTCTTGACTGGTTTGTTGGCATGTCTTGACTGGTTGCTGGCATGTCTTGATCTATTGCTGACATGTTTTGATCTATTGCTGGCATGTCTTGACTGGTTTGTTGGCATGTCTTGATCTATTGCTGGTATGTCTTGACTGGTTGCTGGCATGTCTTGACTGGTTTGTTGGCATGTCTTGACTGGTTGCTGGCATGTCTTGACTGGTTGCTGGCATGTCTTGATCTATTGCTAGCATGTCTTGACTGGTTGCTGGCATGTCTTGACTGGTTTGCTGGCATGTCTTGATTGGTTTGCTGGCATGTCTTGATCTATTGCTGGCATGTCTTGACTGGTTTGCTGGCATGTCTTGACTGGTTTGCTGGCATGTCTTGACTGGTTTGCTGACATGTCTTGACTGGTTGCTTGCATGAGTTGCTGGTTTGCTGGCATGTCTTGACTGGTTTGCTGGCATGTCTTGACTGGTTTGCTGGCATGTCTTGACTGGTTGCTTGCATGTCTTGACTGGTTGTTGGCATGTCTTGACTGGTTTGCTGACATGTCTTGACTGGTTTGCTGACATGTCTTGACTGGTTGTTGGCATGTCTTGACTGGTTTGCTGACATGTCTTGACTGGTTGTTGGCATGTCTTGACTGGTTGTTGGCATGTCTTGACTGGTTGCTGGCATGTCTTGACTGGTTGCTTGCATGTCTTGACTGGTTGTTGGCATGTCTTGACTGGTTGCTGGCATGTCTTGACTGGTTTGTTGGCATGTCTTGACTGGTTGCTGGCATGTCTTGACTGGTTTGCTGGCATGTCTTGACTGGTTGTTGGCATGTCTTGACTGGTTGCTGGCATGTCTTGACTGGTTTGCTGGCATGTCTTGACTGGTTGCTGGCATGTCTTGACTGGTTGCTGACATGTCTTGACTGGTTTGTTGGCATGTCTTGACTGGTTGCTGGCATGTCTTGACTGGTTGCTGGCATGTCTTGACTGGTTTGCTGGCATGTCTTGACTGGTTGCTGGCATGTCTTGACTGGTTTGCTGGCATGTCTTGACTGGTTGCTGGCATGTCTTGACTGGTTTGCTGGCATGTCTTGACTGGTTGCTGGCATGTCTTGACTGGTTTATTGGCATGTCTTGATCTATTGCTGGCATGTCTTGACTGGTTGATGGCATGTCTTGATCTATTGCTGGCATGTCTTGACTGGTTGCTGGCATGTCTTGACTGGTTTGTTGGCATGTCTTGACTGGTTGCTGGCATGTCTTGACTGGTTGCTGGCATGTCTTGACTGGGTTGCTGGCATGTCTTGATCTATTGCTGGCATGTCTTGACTGGTTGCTGGCATGTCTTGATCTATTGCTGGCATGTCTTGACTGGTTGCTGGCATGTCTTGACTGGTTGCTGACATGTCTTGACTGGTTGCTGGCATGTCTTGACTGGTTTGTTGGCATGTCTTGATCTATTGCTGGCATGTCTTGACTGGTTGCTGGCATGTCTTGATCTATTGCTGACATGTCTTGACTGGTTGGTTGGCATGTCTTGATCTATTGCTGGCATGTCTTGACTGGTTGCTGGCATGTCTTGATTGGTTTGCTGGCATGTCTTGATCTATTGCTGGCATGTCTTGACTGGTTTGCTGGCATGTCTTGACTGGTTTGTTGGCATGTCTTGACTGGTTGCTGGCATGTCTTGATCTATTGCTGACATGTTTTGATCTATTGCTGGCATGTCTTGACTGGTTTGTTGGCATGTCTTGATCTATTGCTGGTATGTCTTGACTGGTTGCTGGCATGTCTTGACTGGTTTGTTGGCATGTCTTGACTGGTTGCTGGCATGTCTTGACTGGTTGCTGGCATGTCTTGATCTATTGCTAGCATGTCTTGACTGGTTGCTGGCATGTCTTGACTGGTTTGCTGGCATGTCTTGATTGGTTTGCTGGCATGTCTTGATCTATTGCTGGCATGTCTTGACTGGTTTGCTGGCATGTCTTGACTGGTTTGCTGGCATGTCTTGACTGGTTTGCTGGCATGTGTTGATTGGTTGCTTGCATGAGTTGCTGGTGTGCTGGCATGTCTTGACTGGTTGCTAGCATGTCTTGACTGGTTTGCTGGCATGTCTTGATCTATTGCTGGCAAGTCTTGATCTATTGCTGTCATGTCTTGACTGGTTGCTCTGTTCTTGCAGTGGTCATAACTTTTGTTTTTCAGTGTTAATTTTCATGTGTTGTGCTTTTGCTGCTATGTTGAGATTTTCAAGGATTATCCTGCAGCTAAGGGTTTAGTCATCTGTGAAAAGGAGCTGATCACACTTGTTGACCTCCTCATTAACTGCAGATAGTGTCCTGAGTTTATCAATATGTGTGATACAAAAGGGGGGAATGGGCTTAAGTTCAATGATTGGGCGGCTTATTTTTCCAACAATTAAAAACAAATCTTGCCAGTGTGGCTTAGTAAAAATATTCCTGTGTAGGTGGTGTAGACTTTTCCGCTGCCCTTCTTTTTCCAGATCGGGATACTGATAGAGTCTCTTCAATCTTCATGTGCTTCCTATTTTGTGCAAACTAAATAACAATCTGTGTAGCCAGTCAACTCCAACATCACTTGCAGCTCAGATCAATTCGGAAGGAATGTCATCAAGGCTAGGTGCTTGTTCATAGGGGCGGTTTGGACTGCTTCTCTTACTTCTGATAAGTTTGCCATCATTTTTTTAAGGCTGGTCTTGATACCATCACTCCATGAGAGGTCCTCCCCGGAGTTTATTTAATTTCTTCAACTCGGCTTTTTGTGGCATCTGGTACAAGGGCATTATAGTCAGATGTATTACACAAATCATACAGTCAGCCTGAAGGTCTTGGGCTCAAGTCCGCACCAAGGCAGATTTGTTTTTTTCAAAACTTACCTTGGCTCCCAGGTGGACCTAGCCTCAAATGGGCACCGGTGAAGTTATGGGAAGTAAAGGCAGTTGGCGTGATGTTGACCAATATCACCCATTGCGGCTTGATTGGTGGTTTATAAAAATGAGTCTAACATCATATACTTGCTGCCCCAGTAACATCTAAGGGGGCCGTTTAGTTTTACTTTATACTGATAAGAGGCGGACAATATGGGGCAGCAGGGTGTTTCCAGCAATAGCAAATCAAGCATGAACATTTTCTCTCACAAAAAACAAGCCAACAGCCATTAGTGACGCAACAATATGCAGTGTTACAGGATGATGATGAACAAACAAAATATTCAAATGTCAAGAATTTCATGCAACAATGCCAAATTAGGAATTAGCTTCTGGTATCATCATCATCAAATATTAAAGGGCTACCATTTCTAATAACATCACAAGGTAGACACGAATCAGCTTTCTTTAGTAATATTACAAAGTAACAGCTTTTTCCTTGGACAACATGAAAAACATGCAAGAATCATGTCTTCAATAATAACAATGCATTAATCATTAATGATCTATTTCAATACTACTTTATAATCACGTATCGATTCTCTCTCTCTCTTTGTTGTTGTTGTTGTTGCCATAATAGTTATCAGCCATATTTGTTGGCAAATAAATGCAAGCTTTCTTCTTCTAATATGCTATATTTATACACTAACATTTTCTTGAATGCCAAATTAAAGATACGTCTTCGTTCAAATACCAACTTTATTACTGCTTTCCATTTTTAAGAATATCTTATCTATATAGTTATGCATCAGCTGGTCTTTATTTGAGACAACTGATCCAAATACCTTGGATTTTGTGACAATTTTTAGTGTAATATGTCAAATTTCAGAACCGTATTAATAAAAAAAAAAATAAACAGCAAAAAAAATTGTATCACACTGTAAGACAACTTTACAATTAATCCTCTCGCTTGACCACGCCTTGACAATAGAAATACTTTGCTTTACTTATTCTAATTTTTCAAAACAGGTTTGTACAAATTTATTCTGCTAGCAAACAAAACAACATTACTGTCTATGTCAGCAACCAAAAATCTGCTATACAACTAAAAGTGACAGACTGTGTCTCTGACAAATCAGCAATATACCTTTAAGTGTTAAACACATAACCTTGTGTATCAGATGAAGATAACAACAGAAACACAAAACACGCAAAAGTAAATAAGCATGATTAAACAACATATAATATGAAAGTACAGCTTGAGATTCAAGACAACAAAGAAACTGTCAATAAACAGAAGGACAGATTTCTCATGGAGTTATGTATACTTTATGAATATGATTGAAATTAACACTGATCCTGTAGTCAAATATACTTTATGAATATGATTGAAATTTACACTGATCCTGTAGTCAAATATACTTTATGAAAATAACTGAAATCAACATTGATCTATCTCAGAGAGTCATGCTATGCAAATGATTCAAATCAATAATGATCAATTTCCATGGAGTCATGCATACATTATGACAATAACTGAAATCAACATTTATCAATCTTCTGGAGTCATACAAACTTATGAATATAATCAAAATTAATACTGATAATTCTTAGGGAGTTGTACAAACTTTAACACAAATGATTGGAATCAACAGCACCTTACAATCATGCATATTGTATCAAAATGATTGAATTAAATAATGATCAATCTCTGGCAGCCAGCATGACTTATAAAATGACTGAAATTAACCCTGATCAGTATCCTGCATGTTTTATGAAACCGACTGAAATCAACATTGATCAATCACCCGGAGTCACTCACACTTTATGAAAATGATAACTGACTGAAAATGACATCGATCAATCTCCCAGAGTCATGTATACTTTATGAAAATGACATTGATCAATGCACTGTGCTAATGTGAAAAAAAAAGAAAGAAAAAGGGACAACCCCTGCCACATTACAAACACAATGAAGTTATGATAAACAAATTTTAAAAAAACACCACAAAAAATAAATTCAAAATATTTTTGATCACACTGCATTTTCATAAAATGTGTGTGTATACAAAATGTCAGTCCGACAGCAGCATAAAAAATGAACTCATTAACTGCAGCAGACAAACAAAACAAAACTGAACGTAATAACAGGTTATTAGCAAAATGACCCCCTGTTCAACGCCAATGGTGCATAAGGGATCCCGTAAAGGTTGAAAAAACAACAACAGTGAAGACTTTTTATAACTGCCAGTGACACACTGGAGTTACGGTAAAAGTCAAGTAAACAACCATTCTCTTGACACCAGTAGCATATTGGACACATGATGTTTGATTTGACTATAATTGTATATTCAAAACAATGTTTTCCCATCGTGAATGTTAATAATACGGACATAAACAATAAATTGCACAATTTATTGCGAGCCATTTTGGGCGTAATTTTACAGACCAATCAGAACTTGATGGATGATGTGGTCAACATCCCATCAGGGGCCTTTACTTCCTAAGAACTTTCCTCTTACCCATTTAAGGCTAGATAGATCTGGAAACAAGGTCAATGTAAAAAGTCTGTCTTAATGATGACAAATGTGAGCATCTAAGATTAGGATATGTTACACCACAATCTTCTAGATCAAGCAGTGGGTTTTCTCAACCTACTGGCTTCATCTTGTGTTTGTTCTCTGAGCCAGATGAGAATGTCACCAGCCTCTATTGAGGCTTTGATGTGACGCACGTTTCCACTGATCTACACAGCTTGATTGGCAACAGAATGCCAATTTGATAGACTTGTGATTTTTCTACTGCATGTAGAGATAATGCTGCATGCTGGTTTCTGAGCTTGGAACGAGAAAGGACCACTCTGCAACAGACCTTTATGAAGAAACTACACTCGTTCAACCAGAACTCCAGTGTATCATCTTCAGAGTGGTTAAGACAATCTTCTCAGGCTCACTAGCCTAGTTAGTTAAACATGACTTCGCCGCGACCGGGTGAAGAACTTCTTGTAGGCATAAAAGCTAAATTTTCCCCAGATTTACAGTATCTATCATGGAATCAAGGCTGAAGGGTTGCCTTATCCACAGTACCAAGCCAAAGGGTTAACAACTCATGGTTTTTGGATACTAAAAAAAAAAAAAAAAAAGACAATCTTCCATAGGGTTCACATTCAATTAATACAAAAGAAGCCAAAATCCCTCCAAAGACAACACACGAAAATACAAATCAACCTCACTATCTACAGGACTCTTGTATAACAGTGTCATCAGGAAAATGACCTATATTTGTATGCATCGGCAGCCATGGTCAAATGTGGGAAAACAATTCTGATGCTGATTCGAATCCAAGACCAAAGGGCTAGAAGGCCATTAGAAAGCTTCTGTTACCGCCTCCCCCTCCATTCTCACACTGGATGTAGGGAGGTTATACATGAGGCTCTCTGTTTTCAAACAGTGGAGTGGGAAGTTTCAAACCAGTGCCACTTCTGTGACAGGGATACCAAGCTATGGCACCAAAACTGACTGCAGCCGCTGAAAGTCTTGTATAGGAAAACTGCCGACTGACTGTGAGACATTCCTGCACACTGGGACATCTGGAACTTCATTCACTGATGAATTTCTATCGGTCTGACCACACCATCGATCAATTTAAAAAAAATACCTGAATCCTGTTCATCTTTGGTGCAGGTCAAAAGCGGGCGGCAATCTATAAACTGTCTTTATGACGTCACCTGCATCTTGATATCACATGCTTAACATATTTTACATCCTCAACAACAAAACTGACAAGTGTGATGACCCTGCGTTGCATGGTCTACACGCTCACAGCAAGCTGAACAGAACACCCGTGCAAAGGATGACGCCAGGAGACATTCAAAGCTGAAGCCATAAACTAGGCAAAGCCCAAGGTTGGCTCGTCATCAGTTGGGAACAGAGCTGGAAGAAGACAGTTGTGATGGTGTGATGTAGTAACTGAAATGCTTTATTATCGTGTGAAAGATTATTACGGATATATAGGTGAAAGCGAGCAGCGATGTTTATAACTGAATAGCTGTGAAATGTGAGAAACAGAAAGAATAAACAGAATGTGTATTTGGAAACTGACCGCTGTTTGGCATTATTAATTGCAGAAAGTTGTCTGCTCCCTAGCGAGCCAGCATTTTTACAAGAAGTTAATCAACTTTCTTACAACAAGTTACAAGGCTATGGCATTTTTATTGTAATTCTAACACAAATTAATGTTTTTCGTTTGAAGCTCTTTGTATATAAATCATATTAATACTCACTTCAAAGACAACCTACACACACAAACATACATATCTCACAAAGCAAAGAACAGACACCACAAAAGACAAAGAACAGACACCACAAAAGACAAAGAACAGATATCACAAAGAAACAAAGAAACAAAGAAAGAATGCTGCAAAAGCAAAGAACAAACATAAAAATAGACTTCACAACAGACTTGACAAAATATGGAAAAAAAATTAATTAATCTAAAAGACAATACCTATATGCATATACCCATGGGGCTGAGTGGTCTCGGGTTATGGCTTCTGCCTCGAGTGCTGGAGGTCCCGAGTTCAAGCCCCGATGAAAGCTGGGATTTTTCCACGCGGACTTCTAGTAATTTTTTTTCTCTGGCCTCTGGGTAGTAAGATCGGACGCCACTGTGTATTGCTGCGCATGCAAAAATTACGTTGGCAGTTCGAAATAGAAAAGACTAGTCTAACAGCGCTGCCCTGACAAAATTTGGAGTTAAGAATCTACCCAAAGTATTTTCAGGATCTCCGCTGGTGCTACAGTTTTCGTGCACTGCGCTAAGATTCTTTGGACTCAGGCTTGAGTCAGAAGTAGAACAGAGCACTTATGGGTTACTACCCTTGTGCCATGATGTTGATCAGTTGTTTAAATCTTAACCAAAACACATATGCATTATTTTATCTCTTCAAAGAAATTCGTAACCGCCCCCCCCCCCCCCCCCCCCCCCCTCCAATTGCCTCCAAAAATTTAACAATGAAACATCCACTGGGAAACACAAGAGAAAAATAATCAGAACTGATTCTTCAGAAGATAATTTACCCAAACAACACATAGAATGCCAGCAGACAAATAACTGACAGAGAATACAACCACACAAAACTAATGTTGAGCCGTACTGTTATATAAAATCATCATTCAGCATGCTGCCAGTCATATTACTGAAAAAAATCATCAAACATGTTCTAATAACTTTACATACATTTTTCTTATTTGGCTAAAGGGTGACGTACGATGCACAGTCTCTTGTATTACCCTTCTCTCCCCCCCCCCCCCCCCCCCAACTGGTACTATCAAGACTGTCATATAATATTTTCCCAGCCGTACCACTATAAAAAAAATCATCATATATGATCCCATGCATTTAATTACAACATCACCACAAACATTTCTGCAACCCCACCACTGGTCAAATACTATCACACAACCTTTTCTAAACACCACCACACAGACAAACTGGCAACCAAATCATTGGCACAACATCCTCAGACAAAATATTCCTAACCCTATCATTGCTGCAAGTATCACTACACAACATATGACCAACCAAAACACTGCCCTTACATCACCACACAACATATTCCCAACCACAATACTGCCCTAACATCACTACACAACATATTCCCAACCACAACACTGCTCTCACATCACTACACAACATATTCCCAACCACAACACTGCCCTATATTCACCATACAACATATTTCCATCCACAACACTGCCTTAACATCACCACACAACATATTCCCAACCACAACACTGCCCTTACATCACCACACAACATATTCCAAACCACAACAATTCCCTAACATCACCACACAACATATTCCCAACCACAACACTGCCCTAACATCACCACACAACATATTCCCAACCACAACACTGCCCTAACATCACCACACAACATATTCCCAACCACAACATTGCCCTAACATCACCACACAACATATTCCCAACCCTATCATTGCCCCAAGCATCACCACACAACATATTCCCAACCACAACACTGCCCTAACATCACCACACAACATATTCCCAACCACAACACCGCCCTAACATCACCACACAACATATTCCCAACCACAACACCGCCCTAACATCACCACACATATTCCCAACCACAATACTGCCCTAACATCACTACACAACATATTCCCAACCACAACACTGCTCTCACATCACTACACAACATATTCCCAACCACAACACTGCCCTAACATCACCACACAACATATTCCCAACCACAACACTGCCCTAACATCACTACACAACATATTCCCAAACACAACACTGCCCTAACATGACCACACAACATATTCCCAAATCTATCATTGCTTCCACATCCTCACACAATATATTCCCAACCATACCACTTCACAACATTCTCAGACAAAATAATCTGATCTCCACACCACACAACATACTCTCAACCCAAACTGCACAGTAGATTCCTGGTGGAAAGACACTGGAACGTGATCCTCTATAAATGCCCAGTGCTGTTTGCAGATGTGACTTGTCGTAACAGCTTGGGGGAACAATCGCAGAAGGCCACGCCAGCACCGGCTCGATACTGCTGGATCCCCTGCGCAGGTTCCCACCTGCAGGTATACAAGTAAAGTAAAGGTCTCTATACGTGCCAGTGGCACATTGGGCATACAAGGCTAGACTCATATTTTCACAGACCGATGGGCGCTCAGAGGGTGACGTGGCCAGCATTATGCCAGCTTTTTTTACTACTCAGGACTTTACCTGTTGCTCATTTAAGGCTGGGTCGACCTGGGAGTCATAGTCATGTATGAAAAAAATCTGGCTTTATGCAGATTTGAACCCACGACCTTCCAGTCTGCAGGTGAGTGTCTAGCCACAACATTACGGCAGCTGCCACCTGGTGATAGGCAATGGTAAAATTGTTATTTGCCAGATTGGCAGATATGGCGACTGGAATAGACTGGATTATTCTTAGTATTCAGCAGCTGTAATCTCTGGCAGAAAGTTCTGGTTGTTGGTCCACTTCTAAACTATGGTCTGGTTTCAGAGTTTTACGTGCACATCCGTTTTTACAGCTCTGGCTTATCTGTATGCACTGTTGGTTCCTCACCTCACATGCGGATGCAGTCCGACTTAAAAGAAAAACCCCTAATGCGTCACCTTGTATGGGGACATTGGGTCTCCCCCCCTCCCCCCCCCCAAAAAAAGCCCCAGAATCCGCAAGACGAACAGGATTTGATTCAAGGACTATCTTAAATGTATGTGGACTGAACTGGATTCAACGATTATCAATCCATTTGGACTGGATTAAAGGATTATCTTTAACCCATTTGACCCTAGAAAGAAGTTGTTATAGTTGCTGCAGGTTTTAGTTGACATGATGTCTCTGGACAGTTCCCCCCTAAAGCTGGGATGACAGTTCCCCCCTAAAGCTGGGATGACAGTTCCCCCCTAAAGCTGGGATGACAGTTCCCCCCTAAAGCTGGGATGACAGTTCCCCCCTAATGCTGGGATGACAGTTTCCCCCTAAAGCTGGGATGACAGTTTCCCCCTAAAGCTGGGATGACAGTTTCCCCCTAAAGCTGGGATGACAGTTCCCCCCTAAAGCTGGGATGACAGTTCCCCCCTAAAGCTGGGATGACAGTTCCCCCCTAATGCTGGGATGACAGTTCCCCCCTAATGCTGGGATGACAGTTTCCCCCTAAAGCTGGGATGACAGTTTCCCCCTAAAGCTGGGATGACAGTTCCCCCCTAAAGCTGGGATGACAGTTCCCCCTAAAGCTGGGATGACAGTTCCCCCCTAAAGCTGGGATGACAGTTCCCCCCCTAAAGCTGGGATGACAGTTCCCCCCCTAAAGCTGGGATGACAGTTCCCCCCCTAAAGCTGGGATGACAGTTCCCCCCCCTAAAGCTGGGATGACAGTTCCCCCCTAAAGCTGGGATGACAGTTCCCCCCTAAAGCTGGGATGACAGTTCCCCCCTAAAGCTGGGATGACAGTTCCCCCCTAAAGCTGGGATGACAGTTCCCCCCTAAAGCTGGGATGACAGTTCCCCCCCTAAAGCTGGGATGATAGTTCCCCCCTAAAGCTGGGATGACAGTTCCCCCCTAAAGCTGGGATGACAGTTCCCCCCTAAAGCTGGGATGACAGTTTTGGTGCTGGAGCAAGAGCTGAGTGTGTGGTAGTTTATCCAAAACTTTTGTTTTAGATATTATTTGCAAATGACAAACATTTTTTTTTCAAAGTGTGGCACAGTGACAAAAACCACTTTTATATGGTCAAAGGTAAGGAAATCAGTTCATTATATGATATTATGTAATAAGTGATTACTTCCTTTTATGTAAAAATGCAACTTTTCAATATTTAGAGTTATTGATCGGATAATAACATTTTCAATACATTGTTAGTGATGCGATGTCATCAAAGGAGCACAATCAAAATTACCCTAAAGAAGTAAATTGATCTGCTAATTTAATTCCTTTTGTCTCTAGTGTTACAACTGCTTGATCTGTTATTAGCATCTTCAATATATTTGTCTTTTCATAAGTTAGTTGTAGTCCAACCTTTAATGAGGTCTCCACAAACTGTCACTGCATGTTCTCCATCTATCAAGGCACCCTGAGGTCTTCACAAACTGTCACTGCATGTAATTCACCTACCAACGCACCCTGAGGTCTCCACAAACTGTCACTGCATGTTCTCCACCCACCAAGGCACCTTTAGGTGTCCACAAACTGTCACTGCATGTTCTCCACCCACCAAGGCACCCTGAGGTCTCCACAAACTGTCACTGCATGTAATTCACCTACCAACGCACCCTGAGGTCTCCACAAACTGTCACTGCATGTTCTCCACCCACCAAGGCACCTTTAGGTGTCCACAAACTGTCACTGCATGTTCTCCACCCACCAAGGCACCTTTAGGTGTCCACAAACTGTCACTGCATGTTCTCCACCCACCAAGGCACCTTTAGGTGTCCACAAACTGTCACTGCATGTTCTCCACCCACCAACGCACCCTGAGGTCTCCACAAACTGTCACTGCATGTAATTCACCTACCAACGCACCCTGAAGTCTCCACAAACTGTCACTGCATGTAATTCACCTACCAACGCACCCTGAGGTCTTCACAAACTGTCACTGCATGTAATTCACCTACCAACGCACCCTGAGGTCTCCACAAACTGTCACTGCATGTTCTCCACCCACCAAGGCACCTTTAGGTGTCCACAAACTGTCACTGCATGTTCTCCACCCACCAAGGCACCCTGAGGTCTCCACAAACTGTCACTGCATGTAATTCACCTACCAACGCACCCTGAGGTCTCCACAAACTGTCACTGCATGTTCTCCACCCACCAAGGCACCTTTAGGTGTCCACAAACTGTCACTGCATGTTCTCCACCCACCAAGGCACCTTTAGGTGTCCACAAACTGTCACTGCATGTTCTCCACCCACCAAGGCACCTTTAGGTGTCCACAAACTGTCACTGCATGTTCTCCACCCACCAACGCACCCTGAGGTCTCCACAAACTGTCACTGCATGTAATTCACCTACCAACGCACCCTGAAGTCTCCACAAACTGTCACTGCATGTAATTCACCTACCAACGCACCCTGAGGTCTCCACAAACTGTCACTGCATGTAATTCACCTACCAACGCACCCTGAGGTCTCCACAAACTGTCACTGCATGTAATTCACCTACCAACGCACCCTGAGGTCTCCACAAACTGTCACTGCATGTTCTCCACCCACCAAGGCACCTTTAGGTGTCCACAAACTGTCACTGCATGTTCTCCACCCACCAAGGCACCCTGAGGTCTCCACAAACTGTCACTGCATGTAATTCACCTACCAACGCACCCTGAGGTCTCCACAAACTGTCACTGCATGTTCTCCACCCACCAAGGCACCTTTAGGTGTCCACAAACTGTCACTGCATGTTCTCCACCCACCAAGGCACCTTTAGGTGTCCACAAACTGTCACTGCATGTTCTCCACCCACCAAGGCACCTTTAGGTGTCCACAAACTGTCACTGCATGTTCTCCACCCACCAACGCACCCTGAGGTCTCCACAAACTGTCACTGCATGTAATTCACCTACCAACGCACCCTGAAGTCTCCACAAACTGTCACTGCATGTAATTCACCTACCAACGCACCCTGAGGTCTCCACAAACTGTCACTGCATGTAATTCACCTACCAACGCACCCTGAGGTCTCCACAAACTGTCACTGCATGTAATTCACCTACCAACGCACCCTGAGGTCTCCACAAACTGTCACTGCATGTTCTCCACCCACCAAGGCACCTTTAGGTGTCCACAAACTGTCACTGCATGTTCTCCACCCACCAAGGCACCTTTAGGTGTCCACAAACTGTCACTGCATGTTCTCCACCCACCAAGGCACCTTTAGGTGTCCACAAACTGTCACTGCATGTTCTCCACCCACCAAGGCATCCTGAGGTCTCCACAAACTGTCACTGCATGTTCTCCACCCACCAAGGCACCCTGAGGTCTCCACAAACCGTCACTGATTTTACAATTATTATTCACAGAAAAAATAAACTGACCTGTTCGTTAAAGGGTCAAAGGTTTCCACAGAGTTGAGGTAGTTGGAACCATCGTGTCCTCCGACAGCATACAAACGGCCTCCCAGGGCACTGACCCCGACACCACCGCGGCAACAAGACATGCTGGCCACCAGAGTCCACTTATTGTTCTCAGCGTCATACTTCTCCACACAATCCAGAGGGGAGTTGTCATCAAACCCACCTGAGGAAACATCAAACATACCTCTTGAGTAAACACGAAACCCACCTGGAAAACATCCAGCCACTTGGATAATCATCCAACCCATCTGGGGAAACATCAAATATACCTGAGGACACATCAAACACACCTCTTGAGTAGACATGATACTCACCTGGAAAACATCCACCCACCTGGAGAATCATCCAACCCACCGAGGAAAACACTAAAACCACCTGAGGAAGCATCAAACCCACCTGAGGAATCATCAAGCCCACCTGAGGAAGCATCAAACCCACCTGAGGAATCATCAAGCCAACCAAGCCAACCTTCCCCGTATTCTTTTTCTTCATGTTCACCAACTATAAACTCCAGAGGAAAGTTCTGGTTGTTTGTCCACAGCTGGTCTTTTGTCTTGTTCCAGGGAGTTTTGCATGCAGATTCAATTTAATGATGCAACTTATTTGTGTTCAGACTGTTGTCTCTCTGTGCTTCTCTCTTCCTCCAACTTTCACGTTGTCACCATGTGCCCCCAGGATGTAGACTGGTTTTTGTTTCTGATGTGGATAATTAGTTCTCCTCGTGAGCTGTCTTTAAGATACCTTCATTTCCTGTTTATCCCAACTCTTCAGCAAATATTCACAAACAGTCTAAACATCAACTTACCAACTACATAAATGCATCCATCCAGGACTGCCACTCCTGCTCCTGCTCTGCGCTTGTGCATGGAAGCTATGGTCTCCCAACGTGCAGTGTAGGGGTCATACTTTTCACAGTTGTCCAATGAGCTGGTTCCATCATTGCCACCTAGGGCATACAGCTTGCCCTAGAAGAGATGAAAGTCATGGGGGGAACTTAGCACTGCCTGTTTCATAATAATCGACGATCCAATGTTCTTTTTCTATATTTCTCGCATCCAGACATATATAGACTATTGCTCTACCATATACAATGGCTGTTCCAGCTGTTATCAAGCGGCTCACATCACTGCAAAAGCACACCACTCGCTTAATTAGTAACAATCATCAGACAGTGAGTTCCGAAACATATAAAGGTCTTATGCTACTACCGCTTCGTGAACGTCTACTTTTCAATAAGACAAAATTTATTTACAAAATAGTATCTCAAAAGGCTCCATGTTACTTATGGCCGTTGTTTAAATATAATGAAAGGCACAGTAAACGCCTAAACATATTACACATCAGTAAACCTAGGATAGATCTATACAAAACAACTGGTGTACTCTGCAGCACAATTGTGGAACTATCTGCCACAGCAAATCAAAAGTACCACTAATCCCTATACATACAACCGGAATCTGTTCTAATATTATCTGAGCACAGATTATATGCCCCCATAGAAGATAAAACATATGTTAGAAATAACGCACATTTTCCCTAGATTTGTTACAACTACTATGGTTTACTGTAGTTAGAAATGTAGACATTCCATTTGATGCTTTTGATAATGTTTATTACTTGATGTGTGAATGAAATGATGTAGGAACTGAGGGAGACCATGAAGGGCAGAATGTTAGACGGGCCTGCGTGCCCAATTCTTAACCCTTTAAAAATAAAGTTTGTTTGTTCATTTGTTCGTTCTTAGCGCTCACTGACTGTAATCTCCATCATAAAGTTCTGGTGGTTTGGTCACTCCTGGACTGGTCTTGGTCCAGACATTTAGTTTTGCATACACACAAGTTTTACAGATCTCGATTATTTTTATGAAGAAGGTTGGTTCCTTGTCTCTCTGGCAGATGCACACCAAATTCCAGGGAAATACCCCTAGTTACCTAGTAGGTCATGCTTGTTTGGGGGGCAGTGAGTCTATTATTGCCCCCCCCCCCCCACAAAATATGGCCCCAGAACCCATAAGGGAGTACCAGGATTCAATTGTTACAGCACGCGGTTTAGAAAAGCTGCAATTTGAAGGCCTGCAGGCAGTGGTACTAGAGTAGCGTGTAGGCATCTGTGGCTTGGGCATTTTAGAACCCGCTTTGCAATGCTGAGGTAGCTGGTTTAGATCCAGCTGCAGGCAATTTGACAGCAAACAGCTTTGTGTTGATTCAAAAAATGGTATGGAGAGCCACCATTCAGAAAGTAATAGTAAACTACAGAATGTAAACTACGCTATTAAAACAAAACAGCCCAATATCTGTCAGCTAAAGATGCCCCCTCTGCCTCTTATCCAACAGTGCCCTAAAATGTAATACAGCCTGCAAATACAATAGTTTTTTTTTAAATCTTGTAAGAAATATATAACCTACCTTGAGTGTTGCCACCCCAACACCTCCTCGGGGAACTTCCATATTGGGAATGAAGCTCCAGTAATCCTCCTTGGGGTCATACCTCTCCACGGTGTTGAAGCATGTTGTATCATCCAGACCTCCAACGGCATAGATGACACCACCAAGGCAAGCCAGGGCTATTCCTCGCCTGTCCACAATCAACAACTTTACTTTCCAATGGTTATAAATTGGGCATGCAGGCCCGTATTTAAATGGGCTCTTCCAAACACTCCTCTTTGACACAGCAATTGTATTTTATCTATAAACCATGTTGTGGTCACTTAACAGTATACATAATATGATTATCAATTAAAATACATAAAAGCATGTAGTGAAAATGTCTACAGATAAACACACACAAATATACATATATATAAAAACACACACACAAACACCTACACACATACATGAGGACTGTCTAACTTAACAGAAAACCAAGAATTTTATTAACTAATAAAATTAGATTCAGCATCACCTTAACTTATCTGATAAAATGAGATTCAGGATCACCTTAACTTAACTGATAAAATGAGATTCAGGATCAACTTAACTTTTCTGATAAAATGAGATTTGGGATCACCTTAACTTAACTGATAAAATGAGGTTCAGGATCAACATAACTTTTCTGATAAAATGAGATTCAGGATCACCTTAACTTAACTGATAAAATGAGATTCAGGATCCCCTTAACTAAACCAACAGAATGAGATTTAGGATTACCTTAACTTAACTGATAAAATGAGATTCAGGATCACCTTAACTTAACTGATAAAATGAGATTTAGCTTATATACAAATTACTAAACATGTGAATAGTACTTCAACCAGCTAACACTAATCACACTAACTATCTCTACAGAAAGCTAAGTTAAACTTCTTCTTCTTTACATCCTCTTTTACCGCTTCAGGTGTTGAAGGAGATATAAGGTCCCGCTTTGTGCTACTAAGTTAAACTGCCTATTCCTAATCACACTTAAATTATAACACAGTCACACTAGCACTAAACATCTCCTAAACTCCAGATAAGTGTCTAAACGAAGACAACTTATAAAAACTCTGGCAGTCAAAAACAGGTCTTCGTCACATCCCAGGTCTCTGAGCCAACTCCCTGAAACCCTTTGCTCTGTTCGTTTTGTCTGGTCCACTGTTCACCTTGCGGTCAGTCAACTTTTACCGAACCCTGGAGTCTTCACTCGTCTGTCATAATGTCCTTGTCGGAAACTGCCGTGGGCTGTTGAACACGTAGTCTCTAAGCGGTCATCTAAGTGCTAGTCTGTCATTCACTATCATCACCTTCAGGTCATTCTATAGCCACACAGGTCCTTGACATCCATGTTGAGAAAGGTGGAGACAGGCACGCTCCATACAAAGTGGCAAGCATCGCTTCAGAGGTTCTGAGTAGCTAGCGTTCTTAGGATATTTTCTCCAGGTATGCTGGTGTGTTGGGAAATGAGCAGGCAGATAGACTGGCACCACTTGGTGGTAAACTGATTTATGAAATGCTAGATGTTGTGAGGGCTCTTTGGCAGTGAGTGAACAGGCAGACAGACAAAAAGATCATTACGGTTTGAAGAGAATGGCGCTGCGAGGAGTTACCAGGGCATCTGGCCAATGGTCAAAACTCAAGGGAAAAGTGAAACGGAAATACAGTCAGACAGTTACTGGTGCCAGTGGAAGTGGAACTCTTCGCTCGATGCCAAAGATGGGGACGGAGCACTTATGGGAGTGTCCTGAGTGCTATGATGTAAATTCTTGATTTAAAATTCAGTCCCAAGAAACACATCCTATGTTCCTACACAGAAGCCCGGTGAAAGCAAGATGCACCGATTTTACATTTCCCTGTACTATCCTTTGGGCCTTCGATGCTAAACCCCTAGGACTGAAAGAGTTAAAGCATGTTATGTTTATATATTGATGTACATATGAAGAGAATCAGCTAAAATACACCAAAATATGGATGGTGAAAGTATACATTAAAATATACAATCATACCAAACATATGTACACACACAAACAAATATATATAAATGCACGCATATACACCACAGTTAAACATACATTATTGACCAGACAAATAATCTGCCTGTCTACCTTAGAGTGGCCATATGAGCTATTGGTTTCCATGTATTATGCTTGGGATCAAAGACTTCTCCGCTCCGTAAATGATCACTGCCATCATGACCTCCCACAGCATACAACAGACCTATGGACACATACACACAGACAACAATAATAATAATAATAAAAATACATAGACAGTATACTAATCTTCTTCCCACATTTTTGTCCATATTCTGCTTTGTGCCACTAGTTTTCACAGGATAACAGACAATAGGTATCCGAGCTAGGACATGCTCAGTTGTCCGTACGCTGTGATGCTGCTGAGCCTCAAAGTATCAATGACACTGTCAGTCCATCTTCTTCTTGGTCGCCCCCAACATTTTGGTGTTTCTACTTTCACGTGCTATGCTCTTACTACTGACATTACTGGATTCATTCTCACTAAATGGCCTTTATTTCTTTTTTTTTACTGAATTTAATTATAGGTGCTGTTCCAATAGTTCTTGTAATTTATTTGCTTCTCGCATGATCTCTTCTAGTGTTGTTCACAACCTTTCTGAAACATCTCATTTCACATGTGGTTAGTTTTCTTTCTTGTTCTTTAGTCAATGTCCAAGTCTGACACTGAGAGCACAAGGTTGTTATGAAGAATGCATTGACAATTTGTCTTTTTAATCTCTATTGGGGTAGCTTGGTGATTCAAAACTGGGATCGGTTGATAGTGACATTGTTGGCTTGTTGTTTCAATCTCTCTGTCTATTCTGCCAACAAGTATTTAAAGTGTTAAACTTGTTTTAAACTTTGGTCTTTTATCTTTATGTCGATTGTCTGATGCTCTCTTGCCGTAATAAAGACTTCCAAATTTAAACATTTTTGCCATCTCTTCTTCACTCTGAAAAGACCATAGGAACAAAACACACTATTTTTCAAGTGTCACCAGTTATCAAACGCCAATGTGACTTCTTCATCAATAGCAAACTGAATTCCATTTATCTGTTTTTTAATGTTTGGGAAAAGAAAAATGTCTGAGGCTGCCAACTCTGGTGAATATGGCGGTGAGAATTTCAAGTCAAACTGTTGACTGCTAGCTGCACAATCAGAGCGCTTGCAATCCCTCATTTGCTTGCCACAACTTTTCTAAGTTTTGTAAGGAGACCGGAATAATACTGTCAATTAACACTCTCCCTTCGAGGCAGGTTTTCTTCTAAAAAACACCTTTGACGTCAAAAAAAACAACAACCTGTCAGCATTACTTTATCTGCACAATTCAGCACGCTTTATTTGAAAGGTGGGGGGAACTTGGAGATTTACGGTGCAAGCTGGCAATGCTGGATTGGGGGTCATAATGGTGAACCCAACCAAGATGTTTTCTGAGAGACACTAGCTGAGTAACTGTTGACAGCAAGTTACCCTCATTTCCTTCTGTTCCTAGTAGTGATTTTCCGATCTTGGACAATGACTGTCTGCATTTTTTTTTCTCTACATTTTTATCCGTGCATCTGAGAATGGGTCTTCCACATCTCAGCATATCAAAAACATTTGTGCGGCCACAATTGAACTGTCTACACCAAATTTTTTTTTTTTTTTTAAGGAAGTAAATGAAGGATATGTTTTATGAAACACTGATTCCATCTTTGTGTGTAATTCGGCTAGTATTTAACCCTGTGACATCAGGAATTGTATGAATGCTCTGGCATCTGATGGCTCCATTTGTGGTGCACACTGTGGGCAGTAGATTTGGTCAGCAGGATGTACTGCGCTGTACACCATAACATCAAGTACAGGTCTCACAGGATCAGCTGTAAACTTCTCACAGTTTGTAATAATATCATGAGCTATAAAGGTGCCAAGTTCCCATTTTTTCCTGTTACTCCTTGGGTAAGGACTTATGGATGACTCCTCATTCACACAGTCAGGTAAAGCAGCCTCTTCCACACCTTTGGGTATAATGGGCATATAAGGCTAGACCTTTTAGACAAATCAGCACTTGGAGGGTGGTGTGGTCACCATCACACCGGCCACCTTTATTTCTCAGGACTTTACCTAGTATTCTTTTAAGGCTGGGTTCATCTGGGAGCCAAAGTTATCATATACACATCATCATCATGTAGCAGGTCCTTTGCAGAACGTCGCTCTCATCACAATCTGCCTGAAAGAAACTCGGTCTCTCGCCAGTTCTCCCACCTCATGTACTTTCATACTCAAGGAGTCACTTATATCCTGTGCCCATCTTCGTGTCGGTTGGCCCCTGCCCCTCCTTCCTGGTACAATGCCTTCTGCTATAATTTTTTCCAATCTGTTGTGGCGCTTGATATGACCAAAATATTTCAGCTTCCGAGAAAGGATGCTATTTATTAGTCAATCTTCCTTGATGTTCAGATCTTTTAAGATGTCAATATTTCTTTTCTTCTTTGTCCAATCAAACACACATAGACATAATAATAATAATAATAATAATAATAATAACATATACATAGACCAAATGTTCCCTAACAAGCATGTCATAAAAGGCAACTAATTAAATTCTGAGTTTTGATGCATCAGGGCAAAAGGCACTGTTACTGAAAGCTAGCTGTAAACCACACAATAATGTGCATACAGCACTTTTACAGAAGAAGAAGAAGATGAAGAAGAAGAAGAAGAAAAAGAAGAAGAAGAAGAAGAAGAAGAAGAAGAAGCAGAAGATGAAGAAGAAGAAGAAGAAGAAGAAGAAGAAGAAGCAGAAGATGAAGAAGAAGAAGAAGAAGAAGAAGAAGCAGAAGATGAAGAAGAAGAAGAAGAAGAAGAAGAAGAAGAAGAAGAAGAAGAAGAAGAAGATGAAGAAGAAGAAAAGAAGAAGAAGAAGAGAAGAAGAAGAAGAAGCAGAAGATGAAGAAGAAGAAGAAGAAGAAGAAGAAGAAGAAGAAGAAGAAGGAGAAAAAGAAGAAGAAAAAGAAAAACAATCAATCAAAATGTAAATCCAGACATCCATCATAATCAAACACAAAGAAAAAATGCACCCACTGTTGAATGAACAAACTCCAACGTGTCTGCGCCGGGTTGTCATGTCTGCGACAGGGAACCACCGATCCTGGCGAGGATCATAACACTCGATGCTTTTAAATGGGTCACCTGAAGCACCACGGCCTCCAACACAGAACAAAACTCCTGCAAGTGAGAAAAAAAGATGTGTTCAAGAGCATGGAATACCCACAGAGCCTAGGTAGTTTTATAAAGACTATGTGTTGCTTTGTTAACTCCAGAGAAAAGATAACACCAGTATGATGCTGCAGAAGCTGCCAGGTCAGAACAGCAGTGCTTTCTGTCCACTTGTCAGGGCTTCTAGGTAATGAAGTGACCAGGTCCACTTGCCAGGGCTTCTCGGTAATGAAGTAGCCAGGTCCACTTGTCGGGGCTTCTCGGTAATGAAGCGGCCAGGTCCACTTGTCGGGGCTTCTCGGTAATGAAGTGGCCAGGTCCACTTGTCGGGGCTTCTCGGTAATGAAGTGGCCAGGTCCACTTGTCGGGGCTTCTCGGTAATGAAGTGGCCAGGTCCACTTGTCAGGGCTTCTCTGTAATGAAGTGGCCAAGCATCCTGTACTGGGCTCATAAGGTCATTGATTTCTTACCAGTCTGTGTTGTTTGGTTTATGAGAACAATTTGTGTGTGTGATCCTTGGGGACTGCCACTGGATATTTAGAGTTCCTGCTTTGTCTAATGCTATCAGAAGGAAGGCAGCAGCATTATAAAGAGATTAAAACGTATGGGATAAAACCCGGTGCAATGAACCTCTTCTTATTATTATTTTTCATGTGTGCCTGGTTGTTTGTCCACTTCTAAAACGTGGCATTGTTCCAGGACTTGAGAGTGGCATGCAAATCCATTTTACAGACCAGGCTCATTTGTATGCAGACTGTTGGTTTCTCACTGCTCAGGCAGACACTTTGCAGGAAACATCAATCCTGTCTACACTTTCATCCAATTTGGGAACCTGTTTCTAGAATGACCAGAGAAGTGCAGGCAGGTCTTGACCAGTGAGCCTCTGTCCTTGTGTATCACCACATGTGGTTCAACATGTCTGCATCCCCAACGAACTTGACACTTCCACATGTAAATCATTTGTAAACAAACATTTATGTGTGGATATACACTCAGTAAGATACTGGCTTTGTCTCCCTGTATGGGTTCTGAGACCCACTGCTCCCCTAACATGTCATACAAGGTGACTCAACTGGGGGTTTTGCCTTCAAAGTCAAAGTGCATCTGCCTGAGAGGCAAGGGACCAACAGTCTGCATACACATAAGCTAGATCAATAAAATGGATGTGCAGGCAAAACTCAAGTTCTGGAACAAAAACCAAGCCCAGAAGTGGGTCAACAACAACAACTTTATGCTAGAGCTTACAGTCTGTGAACATTCAGAAGAAAGCCTATTACTACCATGGGAAATTGAGGTGATTCTCCTGCAATCTCATAAATGGACTCCAGACCTTGGTAACAACTGGAAAGACTGATGGTAAAAGAGCAAGGGGAAGGTATAACATGTCTGAAAAAACACAGTCTTATTCATCTACTTTTCTAATCAGTTTAAATCTGTCTCAGGGTGGCCTGCCTCATTTGTTTTCCTATCATTCCATGATATCGTACGCATTCGATATGATAATTTGACATGTTGAAAAAAAAAAAAATTATCCCAAAAGAAGAAACAATCTTTTAAACAGAATCAAAACCTGCCTGCATAACTCTTCCTTGGTCGTGATCTCTGGGTGATATTAACCTCTGGAACAAGATCAGCCAATGACATCTGATAGTTTTTAGCCTCATTAACATAATCTCTGCACTCTAAACTGTTGCGAATGAATTCATCCCGCTCGACACTGTTTATGAGAAATGCAGGACTGAGAAGTGGCAACTTGACCTATGGAGGAAAAATACATTTTTTGGTCTGTTGAATTCTGAATTAAGAATCAACATCACAGCAGAGGGGACATTCCCATAAGTGCTCCGTCACCATTTTCAGCAGCAAGCGCAGAGTTCCAATTCCCATGTTACCAGTAACAGCTAGAATGTATATCTGTCTTACCCTTCTTCTGAGTGTTGACCATGGACCAGATCCCCTGCTCACTTCTCCTCAGACTGTGATGATCCATTTGTGCCTCTGCACCAATCCCTCACTCCTAAAGAACTGTTACAATATTTAGTTTGCCATGCATCAATTCACCAACAAGTGGTGCAGAAGCAGTCAGTCCATCTGCCTGTTTATTTCCCAAAACATCAGCACAACCTGAAGGATACTAATTTTTTTTTTTTTTACATATCCATGAGTCATGAGTTGTTAACCCTTAGACTCGGTATTATGGATATCGCAACCCTTCGGCCTTGATTCCATGATAAATACCGTAAATCTGGGAGAAATGTGGCTTTTCTGCCTACCCCCAGGTGTGAACCCTTACCACAAGGAGTTCGTCACCCGGTCACCACGCAATCCGGTTTAGCCAACTACGCTAGCGAGCCGGGCCAAAGGATACTAAATACCCAGGATATCTGAAGCGATGTTTGCCGCTTTGCACAGAGCATACGTCTCCACATTTCTTAACATGCTCAGTGAGCCACTTACAATTACAACATGTGTGTACAGCTAGTATTAAAGCCAGTGGAAGGCTGCAGTGACTGCCTCCACCTCCATTCTGAAAATAGATGTTGCAGTATTATATGTGAGGCTTTGTTGCACTCAGCAACAAGTGCGCTCTGAAAGATGAGTGTTTGGAAGGGCTGAATGTAAGACAGGCCTGCATGCCCAATATGTGACCCTTTAAAACTACAGTCCGTTCATTTGTTCTTCTTTCTGTTCTCCCTGCCAGCATTTTCAGACAAGAAGGCTGTGGTGTGATGCATGTCCTCCATTGATCCAAACAGTTTGGTTTCCAGTGGAAGGCTAATGGGCCAGACCTGGAATCTCTCTGCTGAATGTAGACAGCATGTCTCCAGCACACGTCCATTATTCCTCTTCTTCTTCTTCCCTTTATCCTCCAATGCAGCATATACTCTCAAACAACTCACACCCAGTCGTTCTAGCCTATGCTACTGCATGCACCTCACCCTTTGTCCTCCTCATCTGTTTAACTTAACTCTCTAGCTTCCTTCTAACTGTGTTTTCTGGTCTGCCTTTATTTCTATGCCAGTGTAGGTTCCTGTGTAAAAACATTCTAGTTATACTATTTTCAGGTTCAGCATTTTGGGATGGTGCTATCATTAGAGGAGTTTGACTGGGTCTATGATACAGCCTGTGATTATTTAGAATGGATCTGTGAACTCAGAAAAAGCCTTTGACAGCATTAACAGGAAATATCTTAGGAAACTGATAAAGCAATATGCGATCCAACAGAAAATTATGAGTATATTAAATGCAGAGATTCACCAGGGAAAAACTAATGGATATATTTGGAATCAGAATACCAGTGTGACAAGGATGCTTCTTATTGTTTTTCATAACCATAGATTTTAGTGTAATGAAGATGTCTTGACAACCCTCATAATACAGAGCCCTGATAATACAGATATTATTGCTAACAATACAGACAATCCTGATAAAATAGACAGTACCAATAACAACACAGTACCAATAACAACACAGACTGTACAAAGAACAACACAGACAAACCTGTAACATAGACAGTACCAATACCAACAACATCAATAAGCTGTACACTGTTTCTAATCTTTATCAATGACTTGCCAGAACAAATCAAGGCCAAAAAAGCCTTGTACCCTGATGATCTAGCAATATGGCAGCGTCAGGGAAATATAGAAAGTGGAGCCCAAAGACTTAATGGAGACCTTAGAAGACTGCACGAGTACTGCCAAAGATGGAAACTCAAGGTTAACTATACAAAGATGGTCTACACAATCTTTACCAAAAGCCATCAAGTAGCAAGGAAGAATATTAACCTCAAGTTAGACAAGCACCAGTGAAAGAAGAGCATCCTACATATCTTGGAGCCACACTTGACCGGCAGCTGAGCCTCAAGAATCATACTGAAAACATCAGGAATAAGGCATTGAAGCGTTTGCAGTTATTGAAGCGACTTGCAGGTACAGCTTAGGGATCAGACAAGGAAACACTGAGGGGCTTGTATCTCGGATATGTTCGCTCTGTGATAGAGTATAACAACTCGCTGCTTGCAACCTGCTCCAAGACAAACCTAGAGTATCTGGACAGAGTACAAAATAATGCCCTCCGATTAATCAGCGGAGCTATGCGGTCTACTACAGCTGCTGCATGAGAAATCCATACAAATGTGGAACCCCTCGGGTTAGGGGGGAGAAAAAGCCACTTAAAAAATTTATGAAAGATGCATTAGAAAGAATCGTAACCATCCTAATAGACACCTTATAGAAAATTGGGAATACAAACAAAGAATAAAGCACAAATCAGTTTTACACTGTGTTCATGAGTTACAGGACAGATACCACCTCCCAGAAAGACGTCAGGGCACTCAGAATGTTGCAAGAAACCTACCACCACATGTTCGCTTTAAAGCTCCAGAAGTCCGGTTGAAATTGATAGACAAAGAAACTAAACAGTCCGATCCAATCACCCTTATGAACTCATCACTAAAGACCATTGATTCTTACCCCGAAGAATAGATACATGTTTATACTGATGGATCTGCATTCAAAGCTACCATTAAAGCAGGTTACGGAATCTACATAGGTTACCCTGATGGATCTATTGAAAAGATATTTGATGCATGCGGGGAATTCTGTTCAAATTATGAAGCCGAAACAGCTGTATACCACCTAAAGACTGTAATGGATGTTTATCCTTCAAAGGCCCAAACTATTATCATCTTCACAGATTCAGTGTCTGCCCTTCAAGCTCTGGAGGGCAGTGAACGCTGCAGAACTGACAAAGCCAAGATAATCCTGGATGCTGATCAGCTTATTACCTCATACAACATCAGAATAGTGATGCAGTGGATTCAAGGCCACTCAGGCACACCAGGTAATGACAGAGCTGACAGACTGGCAAAGAAAGGAGCAACACAAGAACAACCACCTACAGCGACAACCGACAACCCTACGGACAGCAAAAACACTTTTAAAGCTATAAACAAAGAGACTTGGCTGAACAGATGGGCCATGGGAGATACTGGAAGAGAGGTTTATAGACACATGGCTAGCCCTGATCCTAATGACAGCATTGACCATTTAACAAGAAGGGACCAGGCCACCATCTTCAGACTCAGAACACAACATACTCCACTCAATGGACACCTAAACAGAATACAGCCACAACACTCCCCAGAGTGCCAGCTATTTAACTACCCCTACGAAACTGTTGACCATCATCTCTTTGAGTGCCCAAAACTCAACGAGACTAGAAGAATGCTACTCCCTTCGAGACCAGACAGGTGGAACACCTTGTACGGAGGAAAAGAATAGCTAGTGAAAACATGTTAATTCCACTACATGGCATTGCGCCAAAGGGCGAAAGCTCATGCGCCGCTGGATCAATAACAGCAACAACAACACAGACAGCCCTCATTAACAACACAGACAGCCCTCATTAACAACACAGACAGCCCTCATTAACAACACACAACTGAAAACAAACCTTTTCCAACAGCCGTGGCAGCTGGCTCTTGCGATCTCCAGGTCTATGACCAATCCACCTCATGATAGCATTATAGACCTGCTCCTCCGAGTCAACATTCAGGTCGGCCGAAGAGATGAACTCCACCAAGATGTCTGGAGTCATCTGCAGGAACTCCTCTGTATGGCAGACTGCGATAAAGTTATCTCTTATATAGCCGTCAGTAGTTTTAATCAACTCTATGCGGTTATGTTGTTGTGCAAAGCTGCGAACCTGGGTAAGTAAAACAAAGGGTTTAGTGTTTCACTGCAGAAGTAAACGGGTATTATGAGACAAATGAACACTACGAGATAAATGGACCTAATGCTACAAAACAGAACTTTGTGCACGGCTAGAATAAAACAACATACAGATTAAATAAATACAATGGTTTGGGTGGAGATTAGATGAGAAAAACATATCATCAAAATTCTATACAATCTGACAGATGGGGACAAGGTAAACAGAAAATATAGTCCTACGTCAATACAATATGACAGATGGAAATGAGCTAAAAACAATGTATAGTCTTTTCTTCACAAAATTTTATGGAAGGAGATGAAAAGAAACCAACATATAGTCATAATTCAATAAAATTTGACAGATGAAGATGAGAGGCAAACAACATAGAGTTATACCTTGATACAATCTGACGGATGCAGAAGATATGAAAACATATAGTCATACCTTGATACAATTTGATGGAAGAAAAATAACAAAAAAATATAGTCATAGCTCAATACAATTTGATGGGTGGAAAGGAAAGACAAATAACATATAATCATACCTCAATACAATTTGATGGGTGGAAAGGAAAGACAAATAACATATAATCATACCTCAATACAATTTGATGGGTGAAGATGGGACTGCATGAAGCTGCTACAAGCATTAGCCACCGTCTCAATCTGCAGTATAGAAGCCGCATACAAGAGCGACTGCACGTTCTCAGTGCTCAGCTTGATCCTGGATGTATATGCAAACTGGATCAGCTTATCCATGGCCTCCTCCTCGATGTCCTGGATTGTGATGGATTTTTCCGTGGCTTCTGCCATCTTGGACGTAAACATGGCTCGGAAGTAGTGAGAAACGCAAGCCAGGACCAGTCTGTGGCAGGAGAATACTCTGCTGCCCACCTAGACAAATAGGTCACAGTTAGGCTCACCCATTTTTGAAATATGTGAAGAAAAGTAATCAATAGCATGACGACAACATAGAATTAAATGGAATTTAATTACCTAGGCCTAAAAAACAAATGTATACAGAAACTCATAATGTGACCACATCACTAGGGTCTGCTAAAATGATGTCCCAATGACTTTACCAAATACAAAATTATGTTTGTGTGTGCGCGCGTGTGTGTGCAATAAACCCCTTTCTCAAATTATATTTCTGGCAAATATAATTATGTCTGGGCCTCTTAAATACTGCACTGGTGCAAACAGAACCAATGCCATTATCAAGACTTGGGAACTGACTAAAGACATAAAGCACTGGTTTCCCGAGGATGTGTAATAGATGGCACATGATGTTGATGATATACTCACTGTGATATCAACATCGCAGAGCTCCCCTGACCGATAAAACAGGTGCAGCAATTCTTGATTCTCCCTGGCCTGTCCTTCGGCAACAAACTCAGACATTGGATACTCATCCATTGCAGCCCAAGAACATCAACATCTAGAAGAAATCAGGACCAAATAGCTAGTTAGTTACATATCCTCTCTGGGTCATCTCAAACCAGCACTTAGTGGCTGTAATGTGGTTTAGCTAGAAACTTTAAATTCAATAGTTTGCGACTAATACTACGGACCAAGAAGAAAAGAAATACTGACATTCTAAAACAGTGTTTCCCAACCTGTGTCTGTGCCATGCCCCACCTAAGCCTTTCTAAACTGCTTATGCCCCGTATGTAACTTAAACTCTGGATGAGTCCATTTTTTAATTGCCCCCGCCCTTAATAATCAAACTGCATCCCCCTACCCCAGGAGGGGAACTGGGCAGGGGAGGTGGTTTCTTTCAAGCAAGCTGTGACAGGAGTGACATTCTGTACAGGACCAGCTACACAATGATGAGTTTTCCACATAACAAACGTCAAAATGATTGCAAACAGTCTGCTACCAAATCGTAGACATTTGATTTTGATTGTTTTGATTTTTCTTTTTTCTGTTGTTGTTAATGTCCAAGTTTGGCACTGCTAACACAATGCTGGTAAAAATACTGCACTGAATAGTGCACTTTTGGTGCCAAGTGTTCATGTTTGTCCTACAATATTGCTGACATCTGTCCAATGATTTAATCCGCTTTATTACCTCTGTGTTCTGTCTCTGCTTCTTTTTTCCACTGGATGATATTATGCTCATTAGTCTTTTGCTTGCTAGAACTGTTCTGCTCTTGAAGTGATCATAAATAATAATTTGTTTTTTAGGTTAATTTTTAAGTTCTGTGTTTTTGCTGCTGTTAATATTATCCAAGTATTGCTGCAGCTCTTTCTTTGTAGCTGTCATGAGGACAGGGTCATCCCCAAAGAGGAGATCACAGCACTTGTCATTAACCTGGGGTGCTTAACTGATATGATCCTTATATGTGATAAATAGCAGGGGAGTTTCCTGTCTTTTGCTAGTTACTTAGCTTGTGTTAATGTCATATTGTATTTTTGTAGTGTCTCTTTTACTCCATCCACCCATATCGTGGTCTTGTAGACTGCTGCTATCACGAAGTAATTTCTAGCTGCTGTCTGCTTTTATTCTATTCTGACTAAACCATTTGATTCTTTGATGTTCTATGAAATCATTCATAGGTACTGTGCCGACTATTTCTATGCACTGACCGGTTTAAAACTCTGATGGAAAGCTCTGGTTGTTTGTCCATTTCTCGAATGTGGTCTTGTTCCAGGACTTATGGTCTTATGTAGACGGATCCCCAGCTGGCCTGTTTGTGAGCAGATTGTTGGCTCTTCCCTATCTGAAATCTTGTCAGAGGTGCAGTTGGTCTATTCTTTCCACTACCCCCCCCCCCCCCCCCCCCCCCCCCCCCCGAGGAGGTTCGTCATTTTCTTTTCTTCAACTCGCAACTTGGAGAGAATGCCTGGCTCTACTTGGAACGGCACCATAAGATGGCGGCCGTAATATGATGCCACATTCTGGCCATAAAATATCCAAAAATATCCGAACGGTGTTCAGGCGTATCTAAAATACGGACTTTCTGCCAAGGAACAAATCGTGGCAAAACTAGGATTACTTGACAATCAATATCAACATTGCACACGGTACTAGTAGCAGATGATAAATACCGACCGGTGACAACAATTTCGAGCGTTTCTGCAGACGATATTAGCAACCGTTGACCAATTGTGAGACATTACAGATGATGAAAGCCGATTAGCAATACTGTGTTCTTCCGATTGGAGGATTTAGCAGCGGTAGATGTCAGACTTGTCGGCATGTGCCAAACGCGATTAAACTCATCGCGGAGATAATCGCCCGTGCTGCTACGCACGGCGCGGATGGGGGGCTAAACTAGGTGCCTGAGACTCACGAGTAAAGTAACTGGAGGAAGTTGCAGGAGATGCGGAAGTTGCAGGAGATGCGGTAGCTGCCGCTCGTAAGTCTCAGCCATCTAGTTTAATCCCCATCCGCGCCGTGCGTAGCGGCGCGGAGGATACCGCAAGTAACATATCTCCGAGACCCTGTTAGAGCATTTGTTTCGTTGTACGGAGCCAGCATATTTTTTTTATAGAACTGAGCCCCATTCGGATATTTTTTGGCCAGAATGTGGCCAATTTAGCTCTCTTTCGAACAGCATCACATTACGGCCGCCATTTTATGGTGCCGTTCCAAGTAGAGCCGAATGCCTTCTAATGCTATGCCATACAAGTAATACAAGGCATATACCTAAAGAGGAGATGGGGCGTAGACAAAGAAGGGAAGACAGTATGACAGTATCAGGGAAAATCTGCAGCACTATGATGTGTCTTTGGTCGAAGCAGGACCTTATTCCTTTTTTTTGTATACTTATAATTATCTCCCTCCATACCCGAAGCGATAATTAAAAATAAAAAAAGTAAACAGTAAAAGTAAAACTAAAAGTAAAGGTAAATGAGGACGTAAAGAATAGAATTTCATCTTTTAATAACTACATGGGGAGGTCAATGTATCTTTATTTATATTATAACAATACCCTCTTATAATCAGACTGATGAGAGAAAAATCTTGAGTCGTGGCGACCAAAATCCGACAAAAAATTTGAAGGGTCGACATCCACAAGTTAGCTCTGTTGATGTCTGCTTGATCTTATTCCTACCACCGGATGTTTCCAGAAGTGGTTCGTCTTTTTATTTACTTCAGCTCGCAATTTTGTTTTTCATGATCCCAGTGGGAATTCTATGGCCCCATTCAGAAAACAAAAATACTCCCACTCTAAATGCGCTGAAATGTGACCAAGAAGCTCAATTATTAAAAGAATGAATAAAACAGGTTCTTTCGTATTATCCTACCCCAGATGACGTCACAGGACAGTTCAACTTTTTAGAGGGTGGTAGAAGGGTTCCCCGGCTGTCTGATTTTAACGTCCCAAATCATCTAGAACTCGCCATAACCCAACCCACATACAAGTCTCACAAGAGAGTGCAGCCTAGGTTTCACGACTGAATTAACCTAGGTTCCACGACTGCATAAAGCCTATCTACCACCCCCTGAAATATTACACTGCCCCGTGACCTGTAGATTTCACCTGTTTGGGGTAGGATATTTAGAAGGGGGAAAAGCATCAAAAACACATACACAGAAAGTCAGACGAATATTCAGGCGAAAGTCGAGTTTTAGTAGTTTTACCCCTTTCCTGCTTCGATGAGCTACTTAGTCGTTTGTAATTATATTCAATTTTTAGATACCAGCTTGACTGCAATCACTTTTGTTTTCACCAGTGTGCCCCCATGTCATAAAGGTGACAATTAAATATTTGCTGAAATCTGCATCTGCTGCTTTGTTCTGCTTTGGGTACACAGACCAACAAGTTGAAGAACACTGCCCTACACGACACGAAGACCCAGCCACGCCTCCCCAGTCCACCTTCCATCACAAGTCAAAGGTCAGGGGTTCACCATTGTCCAACGCGTAAGTTATTTATCACGGCACTCTAATCCACCATTTGCATGTATATCTCCGGTAAAACGTCATTTATCTATAGCTGTAACAAATAAATTCGCTCACGGAGATTATTCTTAGTTTATAACTACAAGAAAGTAAACAAAACTAGTCTTAACACGTCTTTAATATCGTTTTTTGACTCCATCCAAACCTGTCGTCTGGTTCAGTATGGCGGCTTGAAGAGATGGTCCTGTGATCTTGCGGTTAAAACAGCGGTTAAAACATAAACTTTGTAATATTAAACGTTCGGAATTACTAGTAACGAACTCGGTCTCATTTCCACACTAGCTGACCTTTCATTAATGTTTAGTCAGGCTGGTCAACGTTGCTCAAGATTAGAGGGGTGTCCCCATTCACAAAGCTTTTATAAAATGTATGCGTTGCTTGTTAATCGTTCTTCAGTGAGCAGCGGCCGCCCACATTGTAGTCTGACTCGTACGCAGAACTGGTGTTTGTAAGTATTTGACAGCCGTCTAGAATTTTCAGTAGGAAATGAGTTTATTTCAGCTGTCCGCGTTGGCAAGCGTGAGGAGGGTAGCGTTGCATGTCTGCAACAACTCAGCGTTTTGCAGGCTACGGCAGAATGTTAGGAAATTTAGGCTATCCTTCGGGCACAAAAGATGGCGGTCAAAATCAGGGCCTCACTCACGTGTCAATTGTGCACTTCCGGTGACCTAATTTGCAGATTTCCGGCGATTACCGCCACCGCAGAGAGTATCCTCCACACCGCTCACGAGGCGTGGATTGGGGCTAAACTAGATGGCTAGGACTCATGAGCAAAGCTGCAGGAGATGTGGAAGCTGTTGCTCGTGAGTCCCAGCCATCTTGTTTAGCCCAATTCACGCCGCTCACTCTGCGGTGGTGGTAGTCGCTTGAAAACCACAAATTAAGTCGCAGAAATTGCGCAATTGACACATGACTGAGGCTCTGTTAAGGTGTTTTTGCAGCCGCCATCTTTTGTGCTAATTATTTGGAGGATAGCCGAAGTTTGAAACCACTGGACATAGAATGCATTCTCTCATGGGACCTAGGTCGATATATATCCCTAATATCCAGTGTCGAAATAGAAACCAAAATCTATATATATCCCTAATATCCAGTCCAAATAGAAAAAAAAATCTATATATATCCCTAATATCCAGTGTCCAAATAGAAACACTAATCTCTATACATATATATCCGTAATATCCAGTGTCAAAATAGAAACAAAAATTGATATATATCCCTAATACGACTCAGATGGGTTGAACAGGATGTCCTTTACATTCTACTACTAACTCCTAGATGAAGATGGTTATGTTATGTTATCCCAATCGACGCCTTTGTATATTGGGCAGCTCCACGCATGCTGAGTCCTGACTTGCAGACAGCCCTAAGATACCACTACTGATTGTACCCTTGTAAAGCTGGTTATAGTATCTCCTGTCTTTACCTCAAAGGCAGCATAGACATGCTTCATGCTTTGCATTGGTGTATTACTTGCCAGCTGGTCAGCTCTTTCATTACCATTTACTCCTGCGTGCCCAGGTGTGTAGATCCAGATGATGGAGGTTAATGCGACTTTTTGAATGCTTTCTACTCATTCAGAGCGTAGACTACCTTTAACAATTTTCTGAAGCATGTTTATAGAGTCTGAAACAATTATGTCATGTATGGTGGCTTGTTCTGTTACATATGCAGTGCTCCTTGTTAATGAAACAAAAAACTTCCTTTTGTTTTTGGTTTTTTTTGGAGAGCATAATGAATTACAGTTATTCACATTAATTGAAATAATGGGAAAATAATTCCAGTATACAAGTTACTCACTATATGAGCTCGGCCATGGAATGGATTAAATTTATATCTTGAGATTCCACTATATTTGTGAGCAGTATGATTATGTACATACAAATTATCAATCAGTAATGTTTTTGTGTGTTCCCAGACATTACATTTTGACCTAGATGTTCATTTGCTGGTCACCTGAATGTTGAAATGTCAGAAACTGTACAAGTAGAATCCACTGGACATGATGTGCATGGACATCCAAAAACTGTAACTCAGAAAGGTTGGTCAACATATTGACATATTGTTAATTGTCTCGTAACAATTAATTAATTTTAATTTAATAGTGAGCATCCAAATAATACCAGATATATACAGCCAAATACCTACAGGAAAGTACTGCCACTATTATGATGCAGAAGTTCACGCCGTCAAAAAAGCAGCAGGAAGCCACCAAAACCGGCACAAGACGATTACCATTTTATGGACAAATCAGAGCAAGTTATTATTCTACGCCTTAGAACAGGATACAATCGACTTCGCAGCCACATGTACACAAAATTTAAAATTGGTGAACCGGCCATGTGCACATGTGGATTGGCACCTGAGACAACAGATCAAGTTGTTCCATTTTGCCCTCTCCAGGCTTCTACCTGATTCGACTACCCTGAGATGACAGAATCTCAGTCTGCCTGGTAAGTTGATGCTTGACAAGCTAGGTATGGTCAAGGACGTTTGGGGCGAAGGAACAGTGTGGACAAACAAATTGGTCATCATGGTCTGAAGGGAGTGGTACAGCGAGAAGTGACCAAGAGATCTGGCTAATGCTCAACATTCCAAGGAGGCAGGACGGGCATGATCTGACTGCTGCTGGTTCTGTCGGAGCTGGGTGCTGAAGATGGGGATGGAGTGCTTATGGAAATGTTCTGAATGCTGTAATGTCATCCCTTAATGCAACCCAGCAGTATTAGCCACAGCACTTCCGTGGCTTTCGTGGATTTTCTATAGGAAAAGTAGAGTCAGTGTGCATGATTGAGAGCATGGTTGATTTTACATAACTGATTAGGGTTACAAGATTGAGTTTGCATGTTTGTTTTGGGGTTGCAAGGTTGAGTGTGCCTGATTGATCAGGGTTGCAAGATTGAGTGTACCTGAATGATCAGGGTTGCAAGGTTGAGTGTACCTGATTGATCAGGGTTGCAGTATTAAATTTACATGACTGGTCAGTGTTGAAAGATTGAGTTTGCCAAATTGCCTGAGGTTGCATGTTTGAGTGTGTATAATAGATTGAGATTGCAAAGTTAAGTTTGTAGGATAGATTGAGTTAATAGATTTAGGTTGCTTGATTGATGTATCCCACCAGGACATCACACAAGCGATAAACACCCGGTGACACAAAGTGCCACCATGGGGATGAGGATCATCCGTAGAAAGGTCCCAGAAATCTCTTTCAGCCGTTATGGCTACAATTGTGTCCCAGCTATATTCAGGGCCTCCGACAAAAGCCGGGGTGGGGCTTGGAATAATGAACAAATTGTATCCCACAAGGGGACAACTAATAATATTTAGGTTGCATGATTGTTTGGGACCAATAATGCCTGTACAACTACCGCCCTTTGAGCCGGTGCATTGTCATCAAGAAGAAACAAATTGCCAGGTATTGAACACAAACTTACAATTACGTAACAGTGCACCTCTGGCTAGGTTAACAAAATCTAATAGATCAGGGTTGCAATATTAATTTCACATAATTAATTAGAGTTACAAGATGAGTTGCATGATTGATTAGGGTTCCAAATTTGAGTTTGCTAAATGGAATAAGGTTGCAAGTCTGAGTTTGCTTAATTGATTGCATTAGGTTGCAAGATTGAGTGTGCATAATTGAAAGCATAATTTATTAGGCTGCAAAATTTAGTGTGAGTGATAGATTAAGATTTAAGTCTGTAAATCTTAATCTATCACTCACACTAAATTTTGCAGCCTAATAAATTATGCTTTCAATTTGCATGATGGATTGAGATTGCTTGTTTGTAGTTACAGGACTGGATTTTCATTATTAAGTCTGCAAGATTGATTGTTACATTTTCACTATAAATGTATGAAAATCATATTTAGCCACATAAAATTTTAAACAATTTCTTAAATTTTCATTAAACTTTCAGATAAACACCCATGTACCCAGTGCCAGCTCATCTTCCCAAAGTTGGTACTCCTGGATGGACACATAAAAGCCATGCACAGCAACATAAAAGCCATGCACAGCAACAAGTGCACCGCTGCCTCCAAGGTGCTAAAAGGTTCGAAAAAGAGGAAGGCCATGACACCTGTGAGGATGAATGGAGACGCATATGTTCGATATTCAGACAAGGATAACTTTTCTGAATGTGATAAAAGTGATGAGGATAATGTTGGTTTGATGGAGTTTCAGGAAGAGATATTAGAATTTTGTCGATCAGAGTACGATTATAAAATGTCTTTGAAAAATGGTAATAGAGGTCAAATGTTGGTTGATGAGGATTTTTATGCAGATCAGAAGGATGTGGATGACAGTGATAGTGAAACAGATTATAAAATGTTTGAGAATCAGGCTCAGAAAAGGCTAACTCCAGGGGAGATGAGATTTAATTGTGAGGGTTGTGGAATGGTATTAAGTAATAAAGTGGATCTGATGAGGCACCAGTTGGTTCATTTGCAAGAAGAACCTTTAAAATGTCATGTTTGTGATGTAGAATTTCATCACGTTCACCATTTACAGGAGCATAAGAAGATGCATACAGGAGAGACCCCGTACAATTGTGGGGTTTGTGGGTTGAGTTTTGCACGTAGCAGTCATCTTCTTGGGCACATGAGAAGACATACGGGTGAGAATCCATACTGGTGTGAAGACTGTGGCATTGGCTTTACCCATAATGAGAGTTTCCTGGAGCACAGGAAAATGCATTTGGGGGATCAGCTGTTTGAGTGTGATGTTTGTGGTCTGGGTTTCCACCAAAGGGAAAATCTATGTGAGCATTACGAGCATCATACAGATGAGAAACCACAAACATATGATGACTATAGTGATGGGCTTTCTTGTAGTGATTTTTTAGAAGATCATACAAGCGTACATAACCGAGATGCCCCGTACACATGCGATACTTGTGGTATCAGCTTTGCTCACAGCGGGCACCTCTTAAAACACCACAAAGTACATGCAGATGAGAAACCATATGTCTGCGATTTCTGTGGAGCAATATTCACGTACAGTAATCAATTAATAAAACATTTGAGGATGCATACAGGAGAGAAACCGTTTAAATGTGATGTTTGTGATAAAGGATTTACTCAGAGCGGACACCTGTACAGACACAAGCGTAAACATACAGAAGAAAAGCCGTACAGATGTTCAGTTTGTGATGTAAGTTTTGCCATTGGTAGCCGGCTTGAGAAGCACATCAGAAAACACACAGGGGAGAAACGTTTCAAATGTGACGTTTGTGGTAAAGCGTTTCCTTATAACAGTAGTCTACACAAGCATAAGAGAATGCATACGGGAGAGAAGCCGTATAAGTGTGAATTTTGTGGCAAGCTATTTCCTTATAACAGCAGCTTGCATAAACATAAGAAAATACACACAGAAAAAAAGTCTGAAGCAATGTGAGAATTCTCTTTTGTTGGTGATTAGTTTTGGCAAAGTCAGCTACACTGACAGTATATCAAATACATTATGATGTAATGACAGGCACTCGTAGATGAAGAAGAGAGAAGTAAAGCTAGAAGGAACTACCCATGGAAATGACATGATGACAACATGTTGCTACAGACAGAACTATCTAGATATTTGCTACAAGCTACAGAGTTACCTAGATATTTGCTACAGAGCTACCTAGATAGTTGCTACAAAGCTATTTAGTTATTTATTACAAGCTACAGACAGAGCTATCTAGATATTTGCTACAAGCTACAGACAGAGCTACCTAGATTTTTTTTGCAAGATACAGAGCTACCTAGATATTTGTTGCAAGTTACAAAGTTACCTAGATATTTGTTGCAAGTTACAGAGTACCTAGATATTTGTTGCAAGCTACAGGCAGAGCTACCTAGATATTTGTTGCAAGCTACAGAGTACCTAGATATTTGTTGCAAGCTACAGGCAGAGCTACCTAGATATTTGTTGCAAGCTACAGGCAGAGTTACCTAGATATTTGTTGCAAGCTACAGGCAGAGCTACCTAGATATTTGTTGCAAGCTACAGGCAGAGCTACCTAGATATTTGTTGCAAGCTACAGGCAGAGCTATTGAGAAATTTGTTGCAAGTTACAGACAGATCTACCTAGATAGTTGCTACAGGCTATAGACAGGGCTACCTAGATAATTTTTGCAAGTTACAGGCAGAGCTACCTAGATATTTGTTGCAAGTTACAGATCTATTGAGATATTTGTTGCAAGTTACAGACAGATCTACCTAGATAGTTGCTACAGGCTACAGACAGAGCTACCTAGATATTTGCTAAAAACGCTACCTAGATAGTTGCTACAAGCTACAGACAGAGCTACCTAGATATTTGTTGCAAGCTACAGACAAAGTTACCTAGATATTTGTTGCAAGCTACAGAGTACCTAGATATTTGCTACAAGCTACAGAGAGAGCTACCTATATATTTGCTTCATACTACAGTGCTACCTAGATATTTGCTACAGCTACAGACAGTTGTCGATGAATTTAGCTGAGGAACTAACATTGATAGCTAGATATGTGTTGCAAAATCAGATCTAAATACATGACTTTTATCTCTAGAAAAAGGTGCTGGTAGTCACCACTGTCTTAAACATGTACCGATACCACAAAGTGTCTTAAACAGGTACCGATACCACAAAGTGTCTTTTATCGTAGCGCTGACAAATAATGCCGAAGAAAAGGGGGCCAGTAATGCTTGCCACCAGGAAGTGAAAGCCCTGCCTTGACGTAATCAGCTGTTGATTTGCTTGTTATTATTGTTTTCAGTAATTGCATAATCCATTTTTTGGGTGTTGGTTTTGTGTGTGTGTGTTTGTTTGGCTGTTTTATTCATTTGTAACTTATGGCCCGTATCTTTCATTATCAGAATGATGTTGCATTCTGTCCTAAGAAGTTATTTTAACGTTACTGTCCAAAGAAATTGTTATTTTAACTGTTTCTCTCTGAAGAAATTGTAGTTTTAACTGAGTTTTCCCCAAAGAATATGTTTTTAAATTTAAATTTCAATCCAAAGACATCGCTGGTTAACTCTGAATAAATAATTCTGTACACAAAGATTTTTATTTTCACTGTTTCAATCCAAAGAAATTATCATTTTAAAATGTTTCAGCCCAAAGCAATTATGGCTTTAATGTTTCAGTCCAAAGTAATTGTTTTTTTTAACTCTTTAGCATCACAGGCCCAGGGGGTAGTAAAGAGAGTCAAAAAATGGCACATCATACGTTCATTGGGCTTCTAGGTAGTAGCCTATGAACATATGATGCGTTTCTTGGGATTCAGAGTTAAAACTGTTTTGAATCAGAGGAATTGTCACTTGACTGTTTCTGTCCTAAGCAGTTACCTCTTTGACCCTTTTTTTTTCTGAGGAGTCGACTTTAAAAGCAATAAATATTTAGGTTTATATATTTTCTGTGATAGTGAACTAGAGGAGTTAAACGGGAATACGGAATGTTGAAGAAGTAACTTCAAACAGCTACTGTGTTTCTCAGGAAATAAGATGGGGTCTTATATTCATTTTTGCTTAAAACAAAAAGCTTTTTTTTCCAGGATTCTTGTTTCTCTCAGACACAGAAAAAAATCTGCACTTATTGATGTACATAATTTTGCATTGAAATACATTCATGTTGTCTTCTTTTGAAACATTGTCATAACTCGCCAAATCCCAATTTCTTGCCTGAATATCTTGTGACTCCATTTTCTGTAGAACAGAGTTCCCCAACCTTGTAACATCCTCGGCCCAATAAAACAAGGTAAATTGTTTCACGGCCTAACTGACAACTAACCAAAACATGAAACAAAAGCAAATGTAAACAGTGGTTTATTTGTTGTATCCGTTGTCACAAAATGTCAGTTATCAGCTGATGTGACATCTGCTGCTGCTTGGAGGTTAAAATATCTGATATGTGTAGCTGGAGCTATGTACAGTCACATTCATGCAATGTCTTGTTTTTCGTCTTCAGGAAAGTGGGGGGGGGGGGGGGGGGGTTACTATTTATATGCCTGAGAAAGTCTTTTGAGACACAAATAGGGAGTCCTGAGGTATTAATCTTACGGAGAGGAAGAGAAACACCAACTGCCCTACCTTATTACATGAGTGAGCAATAATTTTTGACAGCCAACCTTGGCTTTTCCGCGACCCACGGCTTGAAGAACACTGCTGTAGACCCATTGGCTCCAGTCTCTCATGTCCAGCCATAAAACTTTCCTTAAATTAGCATTTCTTGTCCATGTGGAGCCTGCTGGTGGTAACATGTGTCTGAGATTTTATTCCATGGATTCTCCATCCAGTCTAGCTGGCCATCTTAATTAAGGCTGATTTTAAGCTAGGGCTTATAATAAAAGCATCCCGAAGAATCATGCAAAGGCTTATCTTCAGGGTAGGTCTTTTTTGCGGCGAAACATGGTAGTGTTTGCATGATTTCTGCACAGTTTTTGTTCTTTCATTGAATGAATACATTCAGCCTAATCCGTCATGTTTTTCAGAACATTCCAGGCATTATGGAAAATTAATTTGTTTGTTAACAATGAGTTTCTTGGTATGTGTAATTAATTAGGATAAGTAGTATCTTTGTGCAAGTAATCGATACTAATCATTTGTACAAGTAAGTTAGTTGTTTGCAGAGGTATTTTGTCTATTTCTACAAGTTATGTGTCTGTTTAGTCTTTATAATTGTTAACTACAATTGAAGTATTTGTGTACAAGCAGTTCATTGTTTAAAGGTATGAAAAGGTTAATTTCCTTTATTGTTTGATTACTTGTACCATTAATTTTGCACTTGTTTCGACTCTTTCAGTCCTTGAGAAGGCAATATAACAACCTTTGACCCGTTAGGGTTGTGGAGGTTGAACGATGGAAGCACCAGCACACAAAACCGGCCATCTTTGTTTGTCTTCTGCTTGCTGAACAAGTGTATGATAACTTAGTCCTGTCCATTTCTTGATGTTTTCATTCCAGGTTCTTTTATGCTCTCCTCTTCTTCGACTGCCCCCCAGTGTGCCCAAAACAAGCAAGCTTGCGACATTTAATAACTGCCAAGAGAGGCTCCTGATGTTCTGCAAATAAGTTTATTTTTGTCTCTGACGTATTTGTTAGTTTTATGTTTTAAATAAATAATTTGTAAAGTGCGTCTATAGCATTTAAATGTGAAAGCCTGAATCGTCCTTTCCATTTTCACAGTGAGAGTCCAACTCTCACATCCGTATAAGAAAATAGACAATACCAGTGATTATAAGAAAATAGACAATACCAGTGATTATAAGAAAATAGACAATACCAGTGATTATAAGAAAATAGACAATACCAGTGATTATAAGAAAATAGACAATACCAGTGATTATAAGAAAATAGACAATACCAGTGATTATGAGAAAATAGACAATACCAGTGATTATAAGAAAATAGACAATACCAGTGATTATAAGAAAATAGACAATACCAGTGATCTGTTTATATTGACCTTTACTGTGATGCTGATTTTGCTCTTCCACATCGTATTCAGCTGGGACATACCGGCCGTTGGTACTGAGAGCCAAGGTTATTTAAAGGTTTTAGCTTTCTCTAGTTTTTGCTCTTTTATCTGAATATTGTTAGGTATTTGATTATTGTGGCAGAGGGTAAAATCAAGAAGGCAAGACACCTGTTTAGTATTTCCTTTAATATCTGTAAAATCAACCAGACCTCCCTTAATTTTGTGTGTGTAATTGTTCTTAGAGCAAATCTGGCTTCTGTCATGTGTGCTTACAATGTAAGCAGCCAGCTTGAAAGTAATGCACTCATAGTCATGGCTATGACCTTTTTGGGCAATTCTCCTGGGACTGTAGGAGTTAATTGAGTTATGTTGTCATGAGCTGGGTCATGTTTTTGGCATTGGGGACACATTCACAGGTGCTCAGGTTTTGCCTTCAACATATACATCAGCATCATGTGGTTAATAGTACCAGTCCTATGCTGGTTGACAAGGCTTCTTGTATGTACGATCTTCCTCTCATGCCTGGCTGTACCGATTTTTAGCAGCAGTCGGATACGCTGCTGCCAAAATCCTCCGATCATCTCTCTCTCAGGACCCATGTTTTAATTGGTTTAACGTTTTATTGTTTTGTACAACTAATTTGAGTTATTGCCATAACCAAGAAATCATTTTATTTATTCAGAAAATATTCTTTTGTATTTATTGTCTTGTTGATGTTTCCTTCTTGGGCAAGCAATTATTTATTTGTGTGAATTATGTCAGTTATCTCATATTCCAGAATTTCATTTCATATAACCAGAAAAACTGTGATGATGTATTTATTGATTTGTTGAGGCTTGCTTCTAGGATGAGCAAGTTATTTATTTGAAAATTTTTACTCGTAATGCTCAGAGGTTAGTGAATGCTTTTAATGATAATATTGAATGTGCTCTTCCGGGCAGTGTGGTGGATAGGAAGGTTGACTTTTTTTTTTAGCAAGTTTCTGCTTCTGACAATAGTTAGTTGTTGCATTTTCCTCCATATGTAGACTAAAGGAGATAGTTCTATTGCCCTGATACTTAGCTGAGTGCATGGTGCAACACTGTGAGCTGCATATTTAATTTAGAATGCTCTTTGACTGTGCCCAACATGGTTGGTGTTGTGAACTGCAGATTCAGAAAATGGTGAATGACTTGTTTGTTGCCAGAGAACTGGTAGTGCCTTATATAATTAATTGTGTGTGCAGCTACTGATGTGTTGTAAGTGCTGCTTCCATTGATAATGAACTGTATGTCTAGTGTCTGACAGTGGCGGCACATCTATCTACTGTCTTTTGCATGTGTATGCTGTTGGATTTGCTAAGACTGCAGTTGGTGTCAGTGTTTTACAGACGGGACAATGAGGGACAATGTGTGTGGTTTTCCTTGGCAGAGGAACTGAGGAACTGTAGGGTGACCCATTTGCGATCAAGTTGAATGCATTTAACAATTTCATGATCCTCAAGTACAGGGTTTGATTTCCACAGTAGACATCACGGCCTAGCTGTACACTATAGTGTGCCACTTGATCCTTCATAGGGTGAGCAGAGAAAAAAGAAAAAAAAAACAGTTGACATTTTCCCTATAAAGGTCATCATTACATTTTATCTGATTCCAGACATTTATGATTGACTGCTTCCGGGTTAATGTTAGCATTTCTGGTGGCTGCCTTGTGCATTTACTATGCATGTGTGAGCTTCTAGACTTTACTCTGACATATTTTTTCGCTGATTTTTCAAATAGGACACTGAAGGACATTTTCCTTGATATTCACTGACACGGAAGGACATTTTCTTTGATATTCACTAGCACTGAAGGACATTTTCCTTGATATTCACCGACACGGAAGGACATTTTTTTTTATATTCACTAGCACTGAAGGACATTTTGTTTGATATTCACTGGCATAGTAATGAAACAGTTATGGGATGACCCATTAACCATGATATTGGAACCTCAACTGATTACAAGTTATATATTCCAGAAGTTTCTTACATACAACCAGAAATTTACAAATTTTGTATTTATTGTCATTTGTTGGCTCAGCCTAAGAGCAAATAAAATAATTACCTTTTTTTCCCCGTGTATAAGATGTCCCCAGATTTTTAAAGCCCAAAATTAAGCTTTTAAACACATTCTGTATATAAGATAACCCCCTGTTTCTGTTTCTATACTCGGAAAAAAACAATTGGGAAAACATTTGTTGACAGCTTTCGTCTACTGCCAGTCACTTCTGATATCTGAAGAAACTGCGGATGAAAAGTGTTTATTATATCCCAGAAGTATATTTCGTTAACCAGAAGAAAAAAAAATGATAATCTTGTGTTTGTATTCAGTCCCTTGTTGCCAGATTTCTGTGGGTGCCGAATTGAATTGTAAAATAAATTAAATCTTGGTGGTGCACTTCATTATTGGCTTTTTTTCTTTTGTGTGTCTTTGGTTTCTGCCTTTTCCCCCCCCCCCCCCCCCCCCCCCCCCCCCCCCCCCCACACACACACAGCATATGCCCTTAACCAATTCATTGTGTCTTTTACTGTTGGTTCATTTTTATTTCCAAATTCAGAAAGAAAAAAAAAGAATCATCTGCATCAGAAGACATCTACGTAGTTCTTGGGGGAAAAACTGGAGCACAATGTGGGGCTGGGAAAATGTGAGAGGAAAAGGAGCAGAAGGGTACAGCATGAGAGGATTATCTGTGTCAGAAATAATTGAAAGTACGTGGGACAGAAGATTGTAGACGGACATGACTACCAACACCACACGGCTTGGACTATAAGATCTTTTGTTCCATCTTCAACTTCGACAGAGCCACTAATGTCAAGCTCATCATCATCATGTGCCCTGCTGCTAAGCATTGCCGGTTCTGATTCACCACCTCACACAATCACCAGAATCATGTTTTTGTCACACCAAGTGCATGTAGCCAAGCCATACAGGTATTGTCACAATCCACATAATGACCTACTTGGACAACTACCCTCACAGATCACCACACACTTGGATTTAACACAACATGGATAACCACTTACTTGAGTCATAACCCACTTGGATAACTGCTCACACAGTAATGACCCACTCGTGTTACCACCCTCACAGATCACCAGTCACTTGCCTCACAGATAACTGCCCACTTGGGTTACCACCCTCACAGATCACCAGTCACCCTCACAGATAACGGCACAGTTGGGTTACCACCCTCACAGATCACCAGTCACTTGCCTCACAGATAACTGCCCACTTGGGTTACCACCCTCACAGATCACCAGTCACCCTCACAGATAACGGCACAGTTGGGTTACCACCCTCACAGATCACCAGTCACTTGCCTTACAGATAACTGCCCACTTGGGTTACCACCCTCACAGATCACCAGTCACTTGCCTCACAGATAACTGCCCACTTGGGTTACCACCCTCACAGATCACCAGTCACCCTCACAGATAACGGCACAGTTGGGTTACCACCCTCACAGATCACCAGTCACTTGCCTTACAGATAACTGCCCACTTGGGTTACCACCCTCACAGATCACCAGTCACCCTCACAGATAACTGCCTACTCGTGTTACCACCCTCACAGATCACCAGTCACTTGCCTCACAGATAACGGCACAGTTGGGTTACCACCCTCACAGATCACCAGTCACTTGCCTCACAGATTAACTGCCCACTTGGGTTACCACCCTCACAGATCACCAGTCACCCTCACAGATAATGGCACAGTTGGGTTACCACCCTCACAGATCACCAGTCACTTGCCTCACAGATAATGGCACAGTTGGGTTACCACCCTCACAGATCACCAGTCACCCTCACAGATAATGGCACATTTGGGTTACCACCCTCACAGATCACCAGTCACTTGCCTCACAGATAATGGCACAGTTGGGTTACCACCCTCACAGATCACCAGTCACTTGCCTCACAGATAATGGCACAGTTGGGTTACCACCCTCACAGATCACCAGTCACCCTCACAGATAATGGCACAGTTGGGTTACCACCCTCACAGATCACCAGTCACTTGCCTCACAGATAATGGCACAGTTGGGTTACCACCCTCACAAATAATGGCACAGTTGGGTTACCACCCTCACAGATAATGGCACAGTTGGGTTACCACCCTCACAGATAATGGCACAGTTGGGTTACCACCCTCACAGATAATGGCAGTTGGGTTACCACCCTCACAGATAATGGCAGTTGGGTTACCACCCTCACAGATAATGGCACAGTTGGGTTACCACCCTCACAGATAATGGCAGTTGGGTTACCACCCTCACAGATAATGGCACAGTTGGGTTACCACCCTCACAGATAATGGCACAGTTGGGTTACCACCCTCGCAGATAATGGCACAGTTGGGTTACCACCCTCGCAGATAATGGCACAGTTGGGTTACCACCCTCACAGATAATGGCACAGTTGGGTTACCACCCTCACAGATAATGGCACAGTTGGGTTACCACCCTCACAGATAATGGCACAGTTGGGTTACCACCCTCACAGATAATGGCACAGTTGGGTTACCACCCTCACAGATCACCAGTCACTTGCCTCATAGATAATGGCACAGTTGGGTTACCACCCTCACAGATCACCAGTCACTTGCCTCACAGATAATGGCACAGTTGGGTTACCACCCTCACATATCACCAGTCACTTGCCTCACAGATAACGGCACAGTTGGGTTACCACCCTCACAGATAACTGCCCAGTTGGGTTACCGCACTCACAGATCACCAGTCACTTGGGTTACCACTCTCACAGATCACCAGTAACTTGGGTTACCGCACTCACAGATCACCAGTCACTTGGGTTACCACTCTCAAAGATCACCAGTCACTTGTGTTACCACCCTCACAGATCACCAGTCACTTGTGTTACCACCCTCACAGATCACCAGTCACTTGCCTCACAGATAACTGCCCACTTGGGTTACCACCCTCACAGATCACCAGTCACTTGTGTTACCACCCTCACAGATCACCAGTCACTTGCCTCACAGATAACTGCCCACTTGGGTTACCACCCTCACAGATCACCAGTCACTTGTGTTACCACCCTCACAGATCACCAGTCACTTGCCTCACAGATAACTGCCCACTTGGGTTACCACCCTCACAGATCGCCAGTCACTTTCCTCACAGATAACTGCCCACTTGGGTTACCACCCACACTGAAAATGACTGCCAGGATAACCATCCTCACAGACCACCACTCACTTGGGTCACTACCCACATATGACCCATTCAGATAACCATCCACACAGTAATGACCCACGTGGGTGACCACCCTCACAAAACAAAATATAAACAGCTGATACATAAAAATTACTTTATTGTTACAATGATCAAAGTTGTACACGTCACAACAAATATACTGTCATAAAATATTTACGTTCTTTGAATGTATACGCGATATAAAACATACATTCATCACATTATTACCTGTTGTATACATTGGCTCAAAGGGAGAACCAATGCCTACTGTGACAGATTCAGCAGAATTAATCTCATTCTCCCAGTTTTGAATTAAATGACAAGGGAATGACAATTTTACAGTTTTAAATAGGAGCGGCAGGGAAACCAGCAATTTTCCAGGTTTAAGAAGTCCTAGAGGGAATCAATCTCATATTTTGAGTTTTTAAACAGAAATTAAAAAAATAGCCTGTTATTTTCCAGAAATAACAGAAATGTAAGGAAAATAGTCTCATCTGTAATTTGCTTGTAGTCCATTATTAGTTTTTAAACCACTGTAGGGATTAAAATATTTCAGTTTCCGAGGTCTGTTGATGAGAAAGTCCTCCTTGATACTCAGATCTTGTAGAATGTCAGTATTTTCCTTCTTCTTGTTCCACGGTGTCCTGAAAATTTGTTAGCAGGACTGATTGTGAAATGGCCCAGCCACAGGTTGTAAGAGGTGGTAAACAGAAAATCAAACCCAGGCACACTTAGGACTGGACGAAGCCTTGTGCCGCTACGACACATATCCTGGCTAATGGGGCTCTGGTGACCGACGTAGCAAGTGGCAATGGATTTATTATTGCTGCAAAGAACATGAGAAATATCCCGTAACCCAGTTACAAACAGGATCTGCAGGCAAGATGCATGTGGAGTGTTCAGGGCAGATCCAGAAAAAGAAACAGCTGGAAATCTTCTCCTCCCTAGACTTGTTCCATTTTACATGCAGTCTTGTTCCATTTTACATGCAGTCTTGTTCCATTTTACATGCAGTCTTGTTCCATTTTACATGCAGCCTTGTTCCATTTTACATGCAGTCTTGTTCCATTTTACATGCAGTCTTGTTCCATTTTACATGCAGCCTTGTTCCATTTTACATGCAGTCTTGTTCCATTTTACATGCAGCCTTGTTCCATTTTACATGCAGTCTTGTTCCATTTTACATGCAGCCTTGTTCCATTTTACATGCAGCCTTGTTCCATTTTACATGCAGTCTTGTTCCAGAACTTGAGTGTAGACTGTTGGTTCACCTGCCAAGCAGATGCACTCAGGCTTTGAAGGAAATGCACCTAATGGGGTGTTGGAACACACACAGAGAGAATGTGATGAGTACAAGTTGCAGACGTCACATTGCCACCCAATCAGACAATACAGCAACCTTTGTTTTCAGGTGATACTACAGCTCAATCAATGAGGTGCCACCTCCACAATGAAGGTCGGCTGCAATGGCACTCCAATATGCTTCTGTCTCTTTGTCCTGCATTTATACTCTCCCAAACTGCTGTACTTCCCGTGTGTGTCCTGGGATTCCATTGTAGGGGAAGTTAAGAATAGACCAACTGCCCTCTAACAAGCACTTCATAAAAGTCAACTAATTAAAGCTGCTTCCATCAAAGTTGGAGTGCATCTTCTTGAGAGGTGAGGAACCAAGTCTACATACAAATACACCAGATCTGTAAAACAGATGTGCACACAAAAGAAAACTCTTTTCTGGAACAAGATCGAAGTCTAGAAGTGGACAAACAACCAGAACTTTCTGCCAGAGTTTACAGTCAGTAAATGTAAAGAAGAAGTAACAGCTGCAAGTTCATATCTTGGTGTTATCCTCTAATCTGTATTGCTGTCTGCTCACTTGCCTTCCATGTTGCCATCCAGTATGGTTTTGATGTATGTTGTGTCTTTTAAAATGGCTGAAACATTTCATTTGTTTTTTTTAAATTTCCCTTCAGCAGTTCTTTTCATTCCTAGTCTCTTCAAAACTTCTGTATTCGAGTTACTGTTTCCGTGAAATAAGACCTTTTCTTCTGTATATACATATCTCTAGAGATTAAGTTGGATTAGTTGGTCTCCAGGTTTCTGCACCATACAACAGCAATGAGTATACATAACATATGACAATTCCCACTGACACCTTCCATCACATTCTAATCACGACCCCCATGAGCAGAATGGAAGATGTTTACATTTGAGGATAATTTCTACGTCTAACATCCTATCTGAGACCTCAGAAAACAAGATTCTCTAACCCCTGAATGAAGTTTTCTTGTTTCATATTTAATCAAGAATTGACATCCCAGCATGCAGAATTTTTTTTTTCAGCAGCAAGCACAGAGTTCCAATTCCAATGGTATCAGTAGCAGTCTGAATGTATGTCCGTCTCACCTTTCCCATGAGTGCTGATCATCACCCAGATCCCCTGGTAACCCCTCACAGCTCCATTCTCTTCAGGCTGTGTTGGTTTGCCTTTGCTTCTGCACAGCTCACTCTCTCCCCAAGGGCTCTTACAACATTTAGCTGGTCATGCATCAATTCACCACAATGTAGTTTTCTAGTAAGACACCCCAATCAAGATTCCATTGGCAGAAGGGAAGATTCTTCAATTTCTGGATGCTGTCGTCTGTGTTTGTTTGCACTGGCCAGCTGTTTAAACTCCTTGCCACAGACTTCACACTTATACGGTTTCACTCTGGTATGAACGTTCTTGTGATTCTGCAGGTAATTCAAACAAGTGAAACCCACCCCACAAACCTCACACTTGTACGGCTTCTCCCCCGTGTGTAATCTCACATGCCTCTGTAGGAGATTGCTGTATCCAAACTCCACCCCACAAATATCACACTTGTACGGCTTCTCCCCAGTATGCTTCCTCATGTGACGCTGCAGGTTGCTGCTTTGGGTGAATCCTTTGTCACAAATGTCGCAGATGTATGGCTTCTCCCCTGTGTGGATCCTTACATGACTCTGGAGAGTGTCATTGGCAGCGAACCCTATACCACAGATATCACACTTGTACGGTTTTACACCCTTGTGTAACTTTCTGTGCCTATACAGACAACTACTGTATGAAAAACCCCTGCCACAAACATCACACTTGTATGGTGTTGAACCTGTATGCACAGTCTTATGAGCCAGATAGTAACTATAATTAACAAACACCAAGTCGCACTCTCCGCAAGAGTATGGCGTCTGTCCCGAGTGGATCTGTCTATGCTCTTCTAATCGACTATCACAATTAAACCCCTTCCCACAAATATCACATTTGAAAGATTTCACTTCAAAATGTGATAGTAGCTCAGCCTGACCTTCATAACTTTCATCATCCACCTCACTTTTACAACTCTGCAGGTCATCTATTGGGGTTCCCAAAGAAGTTTTATACAGCTCCTTGCTATACTCTTCACTTTGTACAGCAAGTTTACAATCATAACTAAGACCGTTATACGTTGTTTCTTTCTGGTATTCAGATAACAAACTCTCAACAGCAGAACTGGAAGCGTTCACCTTAGTCCTGGTGTTACCTTTAAGACATTCTGGTTTCTTCTGTACTTCAAGAACACTATAGAAACCTGCATTTTCCAGAAGGTCTTTATATTTCTCGTTATGCATCATCTCCGTGTGCATGTGTAGGTACTCACGCTTGCAGAATGTAAGATGGCATAGTACACAGGTATGGAAATCTGGAAGTATAAATGACAAGTGATTTTTATGGCTAGAAAGCTTTCATCAGCACAGGCAATGAATAAACAATGTTACAATCATAGAATATACAAATTCACTTACCTGTGGTATCTCCAAGAGGAATCCACACAGCTGTCTAGCTAGTTGAAGCTCTGACACATATGTGAATACAGGAAATGAATAATAGCCAGAAAAAGCTGGGCTGTCAAGGGCAGTAACTAAAAGAAATATTAGCTAAAGCTGTGTGCCGTAGGACACAAGACTCAGGTACTTGAGCCTACTCAGCAATTCAACAGAACTTGTTTGGTCTACAGACATCTGAACCAAGGTTTTTCGTATATTAGGTTATTCAGCCAGCAGGTTTCACTGTTCCAAATAGGTGTTCAACAGACTTTATCACATTGCCTTGGGGACGAACTAATGAGAGCTGGAGGATTGCTGGACACTGCATCTCTCGGGGCCACCAACTCTGAGATTCCCTGCCAGCTCAGTTCAGGCTGAAATGAGCCAATGTCCATAGTGCACGATGAGGACGTGTGGCAGGAGTCTTGTATTAGAATGCGTAAAACCAGTCCACAGCCTGCTAGCACCCAAAGTGAGGCATAGAGTGTCTCCTTATATACATCATAGCGGTCTTACATTTTCCCCCATGCCTGTTACCAAAATCACCAGGCTATATAGCCCCGTGTGGGTTCTGGGGCCCTATTATAGGGACAACAAGAATAGACCCACTGCCTACCCAAAAGCATGTTGTAAGAGTCGACTAATTGGGAGCTTTCCTCGAAGTCAGAGTGCATCTGCTTGAGAGGCATGGAACCAGCAGTCTGCATACAAATGAGTCAGATCTGTAAAACTCATGCACATGCAACACTCAGGTTCTGTAACAGGACTGCAAACCAGAAGTGGATGAACAACCAGAAATTTCTGCCAGAGTTTACAGCTGGTGAACACAAAGAAGAAAGAAAGAAGACTAGGCTATCAACTCAAATTCTAGAACAATTCTCAAGTCCAGAAGAGGCAGAATAACCAGAACCTTCCGACAGAGTTTACAGCCATCAACAGGAAGAGGATTTCCTTGACTTTAGCAGTCGTGTAGTGATGAGGTCACAGGGTCAAGGAGTCATAGCATAATTTTATTGTTAGGTGTAAGGATTGAAATCTAATGATTTGCTCCATTGTTATATTGGGGGGGGGGGGGGGGGGGATATTAAATAGTAAATCCATACATTTAAAAAAAATTAATTAGTTACCAGTGTAAAGATGTGCTGTTAAGAATTGTGGGGGTATTGCTGAGAACACCCTCCCCCCCCCCCCCCCCCCCCCCCCCCCCCCCCCCCCCCCCCCCCCCCCCCCACCCCCCCCCCCCCCCCCCCCCCCACCCCAGTGTTTCTTAGAGTGACAGGGTTAATATCTAACTGACCTTCTTTCAAGAGAAAATTATCACAGTGTAGCTTGGATTCACTGTCAGCCTGTATATCCTTGGCACGTCTGTTAATGCTGTCAGATTGTATTAGGGCATCCTGATGCTGATCACTGGCATCTACAGGAGGGCCCTAAAACAAAGGAATACAAATCAATAAAAACAGTCATCATCAATATCCACATTTGCTCTTAAGTGTCATGGGGAGCAACAGTCTGTGATCCATTGCTTTATGGGCAGCAATGGGTATTGTCATTCCTGAAGGTATTTAAATTCATCAACCCATCTTCTCCTAAGGCAATCTCTTACATTCATGTGTAGGTGCCTGTGTTGCTAGTTGTTCTGGATGCATTCTATTGAGATGACCAAACCAACTGATATTATGTTTCTCAATGAACTTGTTGCACGATACTGATCCACAGATAGTATCATTTCTCATTTTGTCTCGGATGGTTAAGTTGGCGACTTTCCTTAGGCATCTCATTTCACAGCTATTAATTTTACCCAGGTTAGCCTTTGATAATGTCCAAGTTGGGTAGCATAGTGTTGGTATGAATATGCTGGTTATAATCTGTTTAATGAAGAATTAATAACCAAAACAGCTGAATGGGAGAAAATCAAAACAGCTGAATGGGAGAAGACCACAAGGTGACAAGAAAATGATTAAGAGATGATTTACAGGTAAGTTAAAAAAAAACTTGGGTTCACAAAATGGAAAGAGAGAGGCAGTCATGGAGATGAATGGAGGCTGGTGATGTCTGGAAACAGTGAAACTCAAGGCCTTGGATTGTTGAAGAAGAAGAAGAAGAGAAGGAGGAACTATGAAATAATTCTGATTATAAAAGAATTATTTTTAAAGCAACAGACAGTGAATATTCATTAATTCTTATTGTAGTTGGTTATACAAGGGATAACAGAGAGACACAAAATGTACACAAAACAGCTGAATGGGAGAAGACTCAGATGACAGCTAAGTTACACCCTAACCTGCAATCACTTAGAGTCATCAATGGAAAGAGAAGGCCTATCAGAAAGATGGAAGCAGGTGGACAATACCTGCAGTAATAAACCTCAAGGGTTTGGAATGCTGGAGATGAAGAAATACAGTGACATAAAAGGCTACGTCACAAGCTTGACAATCAACCAAGTAGTGTCTCCATAACAAAGGTCAGCGACAAATATTTTTGGGTTCATTGGCAGTAAACTCAAGTGGAAGGTCCTGGTTGCTCACCTACTTCTGGACTTTGGCCTTATTCCACAACTTGAATTTAGCACATATCTGTTTTACAGATCCAATTTATCTGTATGCAGACTGTTGGTTCCTTGCCTCTCAGGCAGAGACAATCTGACTTCAAAGGAAACATCACTAATTGATCACCTTTTAAGACATGATTGCTAGGGAGGCAGTGGGTCTATTCCCCCCCCCCCCCCCCCCCCCCACCCAAACAAGGAATTCACCACAATGAATCTCCAACATTTTGTGCTTCCTCCCCTGATTGCTTGATCAGTGTCTTTTCCTCTTGTTGTAACATGGATGCAGGTCCTGTTTCCCAATGGGTCCTCTTTGGCCAATATAATCACCATCACATTTCCTGGTGCTAAGCCACAGGGGGCATATGATTGCCATCCCTGCCTCTAGCACAGTGGAACACTATGGGAGTAAGGGCATGTGATTCTCATACCTCTCTCTACCACAATGGAACACTATAGGAGTAAGGGCATGTGATTCCCATACCTGCCTCTAGCACAATGGAACACTATGGGATTAAGGGCATATGAACTCTAGTTATGACAACCAACCGTTACCTGAGCTTCATCAACACAGCTGGGTGGTCCATGCTGGGGGCAGGCTCCCTCGTATTTCATCTGACATTTATCACAATCTAGTGGAGAGACAAGAAAATGTCACAACTTTGAATATCTAGGTTATCACAATCTAGTGGAGAGACAAGAACATGTCACAAACTTTGAATATCTAGGTTATCACAATCTAGTGGAGAGACAAGAACATGTCACAAACTTTGAATATCTAGGTTATCGCAATCTAGTAGAGAGACAAGGACATGTCACAAACTTTGAATATCTAGGTTATCACAATCTAGTAGAGAGACAAGAACATGTCACAAACTTTAAATATCTAGGTTATCACAATCTAGTGGAGAGACAAGAACATGTCACAAACTTTGAATATCTAGGTTATCGCAATCTAGTAGAGAGACAAGGACATGTCACAAACTTTGAATATCTAGGTTATCACAATCTAGTAGAGAGACAAGAACATGTCACAAACTTTAAATATCTAGGTTATCACAATCTAGTGGAGAGACAAGAACATGTCACAAACTTTGAATACCTAGGTTATCACAATCTAGTGGAGAGACAAGAACATGTCACAAACTTTGAATATCTAGGTTATCGCAATCTAGTAGAGAGACAAGAACATGTCACAAACTTTGAATATCTAGGTTATCACAATCTAGTAGAGAGACAAGAAAATGTCACAAACTTTGAATATCTAGGTTATCACAATCTAGTGGAGAGACAAGAACATGTCACAAACTTTGAATATCCAGGTTATCACAATCTAGTGGAGAGACAAGAACATGTCACAAACTTTGAATACCTAGGTTATCACAATATAGTGGAGAGAAAAGAAGATGTCACAAACTTTGAATACCTAGGTTATCACAATATAGTGGAGAGACAAGAACATGTCACAAACTTTGAATACCTAGGTTATCACAATCTAGTGGAGAGACAAGGACATGTCACAAACTTTGAATACCTAGGTTATCACAATATAGTAGAGAGACAAGAAGATGTCACAAACTTTGAATACCTAGGTTATCACAATCTAGTGGAGAGACAAGAACATGTCACAAACTTTGAATACCTAGGTTGTCACAATCTAGTGGAAAGACAAGAACATGTCACAAACTTTGAATATCTAGGTTATCACGATCTAGTGGAGAGACAAGAACATGTCACAAACTTTGAATATCTAGGTTATCACAATCTAGTGGAGAGACAAGAACATGTCAAAAACTTTGCATACCTAGGTTATCGCAATCTAGTGGAGAGACAAGAACATGTCACAAACTTTAAATACCTAGGTTATCACAATCTAGTAAAGAGACAAGAACATGTCACAAACTTTGAAAACCTAGGTTATCACAATCTAGTGGAGAGACAAGAAAATGTCACAAACTTTGAATACCTAGGTTATCACAATCTAGTAAAGAGACAAGAAAATGTCACAAACTTTGAATATTTAGGTTATCACAATCTAGTGGAGAGACAAGAAAATGTCACAAACTTTTAATATCTAGGCTCCACAATAACCAGAGACTCACAGAAATCAAAAGGAGGATGGCCCCAGCAATGAAAAAATTAAACTGTCTATAAAAGTCTATGGTTAGGTACCAACAAGGAAACCAAGGGCAAAATGTTGAGGGCATGCATCTTTCCTGTAGCAACATATAGATGTCAGTTGTAGATTATCTCCCCTTGCCTGTAGCAACATATAGATGTCAGTTGTAGATTATCTCCCCTTGCCTGTAGCAACATATAGATGTCAGTTGTAGATTATCTCCCCTTGCCTGTAGCAACATATAGATGTCAGTTGTAGATTATCTGCCCTTGCCTGTAGCAACATATAGATGTCAGTTGTAGATTATCTCCCCTTGCCTGTAGCAACATATAGATGTCAGTTGTAGATTATCTCCCCTTGCCTGTAGCAACATATAGATGTCAGTTGTAGATTATCTCCCCTTGCCTGTAGCAACATATGGATGTGAGTTGCAGTCAATAAGAAGAGAAAAAAACATTTCTAAAAATGGAAATGAAAGAGCTGACAGGTTGGCTGGATCCGCTATCACTACCGACGGTCAGCTGATATATATCATGCTGATATTATTAATGCCATCAGAGAAATGGGAAGGACAGAGGACTTTGGTGGCAATGAATCCACATCCCTCGCCAGAATGGCAGACTTGGGAATTAAGATCGGCACAGCAAAAAATGAGACGCACACCAGACGACTTGTTAATCAACATAGAACTGGTACTATTAGTCATCAGACGTTGGGGTTCATACTGAGGGGAGGATCTGAGCACCTGTTGACATGTCCGGAGTGCAATGATGATAACCCAACTAACTAACTAAGGAAGAAAAAGGGCCTGAAATGTTATAGAAAGATTCTCAGAATACCATGAGCCATGAAGAAAACAAATACTGACTCCCTATAAGATCTGAATATCAAGGAAGACTGGTCAGTAAACAGCACCTTGTCTTGGAAGCTGAAATATTTTGGCCATATCAAGCATCCCAACAGACTGGAAAGAACAGCAGCATAAGACATGGTGTCAGGAAAGAACAGCAGCATAAGACATGGTGTCAGGAAAGAACAGCAGCATAAGACATGGTGTCAGGAAAGAATGGCAGGGGCTGACCAGCATGGAGCTGGGCACAGGATATCAGTGGCAGTTTGGGCAGGAAAGTTCTAGAAGTGGGATTCTGGTGAGAGAACAATCTCTTTCAGAGAGATTGTGATGAGAGCAAAGTTCTCCAAATGACATGCTACATGACGATGAGTGAAAAAAACAGACTTTGCAGTGGCCTTCTCACCTGAAAAAAAAAAAAAAACTGGATGGAAGAACAAAATAAAAACAGACTTATCGAATATCAATTCTTCTTAGTTCCCCATTGATTTCAATACCCATACTTACAAAATATAACATCCTCAAGAGCAACATCGGACGCACAAGCAGCCATTTTATTCTTGATCTTTCTTAAAGTTGAATCCTTAACTTTAATCACGCCACACATGTGTGGGTTTCTTTCTGTCAATTGCAATAATAATTATGTTAATTACAACAACTGTGTCAATTGCAATAATAATTATGTTAATTACAACAACTGTGTCAATTGCAATAATAATTATGTTAATTACAACAACTGTGTCAATTGCAATAATAATTATGTTAATTACAACAACTGTGTCAATTGCAATAATAATTATGTTAATTACAACAACTGTGTCAATTGCAATAATAATTATGTTAATTACAACAACTGTGTCAATTGCAATAATAATTATGTTAATTACAACAACTGTGTCAATTGCAATAATAATTATGTTAATTACAACAACTGTGTCAATTGCAATAATAATTATGTTAATTACAACAACTGTGTCAATTGCAATAATAATTATTATGTTAATTACAACAACTGTGTCAATCGCAATAATAATTATTATGTTAATTACAACAACTGTGTCAATCGCAATAATAATTATGTTAATTACAACAACTGTGTCAATCGCAATAATAATTATGTTAATTACAACAACTGTGTCAATCGCAATAATAATTATGTTAATTACAACAACTGTGTCAATTGCAATAATAATTATGTTAATTACAACAACTGTGTCAATTGCAATAATAATTATGTTAATTACAACAACTGTGTCAATTGCAATAATAATTATGTTAATTACAACAACTGTGTCAATTGCAATAATAATTATGTTAATTACAACAACTGTGTCAATTGCAATAATAATTATGTTAATTACAACAACTGTGTCAATTGCAATAATAATTATGTTAATTACAACAACTGTGTCAATTGCAATAATAATTATGTTAATTACAACAACTGTGTCAATTGCAATAATAATTATGTTAATTACAACAACTGTGTCAATTGCAATAATAATTATGTTAATTACAACAACTGTGTCAATTGCAATAATAATTTAGATAAGCTCAATTATTTTGTTAACTGCAATAAACATGCAGCACTGGAGGGAATATCAACATGTACACACACACACACACACACACACACACAAGGAAAAGTTTTTTGTATCAACTCTGAGCTATCAGTGCCACATATGGACAGTCCTAAAAACAATATCAACATGTACACACACACACAAGGAAAAGTTTTTTGTATCAACTCTGAGCTATCAGTGCCACATATGGACAGCCCTAAAAACAATATCAACATGTACACACACACAAGGAAAAGTTTTTTGTATCAACTCTGAGCTATCAGTGCCACATATGGACAGCCCTAAAAACAATATCAACATGTACACACACACAAGGAAAAGTTTTTTGTATCAACTCTGAGCTATCAGTGCCACATATGGACAGTCCTAAAAACAATATCAACAGGTACACACACACACAAGGAAAAGTTTTTTGTATCAACTCTGAGCTATCAGTGCCACATATGGACAGTCCTAAAAACAATATCAACATGTACACACACACAAGGAAAAGTTTTTTGTATCAACTCTGAGCTATCAGTGCCACATATGGACAGTCCTAAAAACAATATCAACATGTACACACACACACAAGGAAAAGTTTTTTGTATCAACTCTGAGCTATCAGTGCCACATATGGACAGTCCTAAAAACAATATCAACATGTACACACACACAAGGAAAAGTTTTTTGTATCAACTCTGAGCTATCAGTGCCACATATGGACAGTCCTAAAAACAATATCAACATGTACACACACACACAAGGAAAAGTTTTTTGTATCAACTCTGAGCTATCAGTGCCACATATGGACAGTCCTAAAAACAATATCAACATGTACACACACACAAGGAAAAGTTTTTTGTATCAACTCTGAGCTATCAGTGCCACATATGGACAGTCCTAAAAACAATATCAACATGTACACACACACAAGGAAAAGTTTTTTGTATCAACTCTGAGCTATCAGTGCCACATATGGACAGTCCTAAAAACAATATCAACATGTACACACACACAAGGAAAAGTTATTTGTATCAACTCTGAGCTATCAGTGCCACATATGGACAGTCCTAAAAACAATATCAACATGTACACACACACAAGGAAAAGTTATTTGTATCAACTCTGAGCTATCAGTGCCACATATGGACAGTCCTAAAAACAATATCAACATGTACACACACACAAGGAAAAGTTTTTTGTATCAACTCTGAGCTATCAGTGCCACATATGGACAGTCCTAAAAACAATATCAACATGTACATACACACAAGGAAAAGTTTTTTGTATCAACTCTGAGCTATCAGTGCCACATATGGACAGTCCTAAAAACAATATCAACATGTACACACACACACAAGGAAAAGTTATTTGTATCAACTCTGAGCTATCAGTGCCACATATGGACAGTCCTAAAAACAATATCAACATGTACACACACACACAAGGAAAAGTTTTTTGTATCAACTCTGAGCTATCAGTGCCACATATGGACAGTCCTAAAAACAATATCAACATGTACACACACACAAGGAAAAGTTTTTTGTATCAACTCTGAGCTATCAGTGCCACATATGGACAGTCCTAAAAACAATATCAACATGTACACACACACAAGGAAAAGTTTTTTGTATCAACTCTGAGCTATCAGTGCCACATATGGACAGTCCTAAAAACAATATCAACATGTACACACACACACAAGGAAAAGTTTTTTGTATCAACTCTGAGCTATCAGTGCCACATATGGACAGTCCTAAAAACAATATCAACATGTACACACACACAAGGAAAAGTTTTTTGTATCAACTCTGAGCTATCAGTGCCACATATGGACAGTCCTAAAAACAATATCAACATGTACACACACACAAGGAAAAGTTTTTTGTATCAACTCTGAGCTATCAGTGCCACATATGGACAGTCCTAAAAAACAATATCAACATGTACACACACACACAAGGAAAAGTTATTTGTATCAACTCTGAGCTATCAGTGCCACATATGGACAGTCCTAAAAACAATATCAACATGTACACACACACAAGGAAAAGTTATTTGTATCAACTCTGAGCTATCAGTGCCACATATGGACAGTCCTAAAAACAATATCAACATGTACACACACACAAGGAAAAGTTTTTTGTATCAACTCTGAGCTATCAGTGCCACATATGGACAGTCCTAAAAACAATATCAACATGTACACACACACACAAGGAAAAGTTTTTTGTATCAACTCTGAGCTATCAGTGCCACATATGGACAGTCCTAAAAACAATATCAACATGTACACACACACACAAGGAAAAGTTATTTGTATCAACTCTGAGCTATCAGTGCCACATATGGACAGTCCTAAAAACAATATCAACATGTACAGGAAGCACACACACAAGGAAAAGTTTTTTGTATCAACTCTGAGCTATCAGTGCCACATATGGACAGTCCTAAAAACAATATCAACATGTACACACACACACAAGGAAAAGTTATTTGTATCAACTCTGAGCTATCAGTGCCACATATGGACAGTCCTAAAAACAATATCAACATGTACACACACACAAGGAAAAGTTTTTTGTATCAACTCTGAGCTATCAGTGCCACATATGGACAGCCCTAAAAACAATATCAACATGTACACACACACACAAGGAAAAGTTTTTTGTATCAACTCTGAGCTATCAGTGCCACATATGGACAGCCCTAAAAACAATATCAACATGTACACACACACACAAGAAAAGTTTTTTGTATCAACTCTGAGCTATCAGTGCCACATATGGACAGCCTAAAAACAATATCAACATGTACACACACACAAGCAAAAGTTTTTTGTATCAACTCTGAGCTATCAGTGCCACATATGGACAGCCCTAAAAACAATATCAACATGTACACACACACCTTCAGGCAGAAAAGTTTTTTGTATCAACTCTGAGCTATCAGTCATCGTCCAGGACAGGCCCTAAAAACAATATCAACATGCAGGCAGCACACATCATCGTCCAGGCAGGCAGCAACTCTCATCGTCCAGGCAGGCAGCACATATGGATCGTCCAGGCAGGCAGCACATGTCATCGTCCAAGGCAGGAGGCACATTTTGTATCAACTCTGAGCTATCACATCACATATCCAGGCAGGCAGCACAAAACATCATCGTCCAGGCAGGCACACACATCATCATCCAGGCAGTTTTTTGTCATCAACTCTCAGCTATCAGCAGGCAGCACATATGGCACAGCATCATCGTCCAGGCAATATCAACATGTACATCACACACAAGGCAAAAGTTTTTTGTATCAACTCTGAGCTATCAGTGCCCACATCATGGACAGTCCTAAAAACAATATCAACATGTACACACACACAAGGAAAAGTTTTTTGTATCAACTCATCAGCTATCAGTGCCACATATGGACAGGCAGGCAGCAAAACATCATATCAAGGCATGCAGCACACACACACAAAAGGCAAAAGCACGTTTGTATCAACTCTGAGCTATCAGTGCCACATATGGACAGTCCTAAAAACAATATCAAGCATGTACACACACACACAAGTACAAAAGTTTTTTGTATCAACTCTGAGCTATCAGTGCCACATATGGACAGTACTAAAAACAATACAACATGCACCACACACACACAAGACAAAAGTTTTTTGTATCAAGAAGAGCTATCAGTGCCACATATGGACAGTCCTAAAAACAAAGATCAACATGTACACACACAAAAAGGAAAAGTTTTTTGTAGGCACTCTGAGCTATCAGTGCCACATAAGGCACAGCACCTAAAAACAATATCCAGGCAGACAGCACACACACACGTGGTTCAGGCAGGCAGCAGGTGTATCAACTCTGAGCAGGCAGGTGCCACATATGGACAGTCCAGGCAAAAACACACTATCATCGTCCAGGCAGGCAGCACACCATAATCGTTTGTATCAACTCTGAGCTATCAGTCGCCACATATGGACATCATCCTAAAGGCAGGCATCATCATCACATGTACAGTCACACACAGGCAAAACATCATCGTCCAGGCAGGCAGCACACCATCATCGTCCAGGCAGGAAGCGGACATCACTGAAAAGAATGAAGCAAGTTAACACCATGTACGTACACGACTCCACATGTACACAAACAACACCATTAATGTACACACGACACTTCTTACATACACATGGCACCACATATGTATAGATGACAACACACACATGTTCAAGAAGAAGAAAAGAAAAAGAAGAGGAGGAAAAGAAAGAAAAAGAAGAAAGATAAAAAGAAGAGCATGTGATATACATGTGATTGCTTCATACCTCAACTTGAAGGCAGGCAGCACATGAGGGCATATCGTCCAGGCAGACAGCACACAGTCGTGGTTCAGGCAGGCAGCAGGTCATCATCGTCCAGGCAGGCAGCACACCATCATCGTCCAGGCAGGCAGCACACCATCATCGTCCAGGCAGGCAGCACACCATCATCGTCCAGGCAGGCAGCACGTCGGGCACACCATCATCGTCCAGGCAGGCAGCACACCATCATCGTCCAGGCAGGCAGCACACCATCATCGTCCAGGCAGGCAGCACACCATCATCGTCCAGGCAGGCAGCACATCATCATCGTCCAGGCAGGCAGCACACCATCATCGTCCAGGCAGGCAGGCAGCACATCATCGTCCAGGCAGGCAGCAGCACATCATCGTCCAGGCAGGCAGCACATCATCGTCCAGGCAGGCAGCACATCATCGTCCAGGCAGGCAGCACATCATCGTCCAGGCAGGCAGCACGTCATCATCGTCCAGGCAGGCAGCACACCATCATCGTCCAGGCAGGCAGCACATCACGTCAGGCCAGGCAGCTATCAGGTGCCACATCATGGACAGGCAGGCAGCACAATCATCAATATCAGGCAGCACACATCATCGTCCAGGCAGGCAGTTATTTGTATCAACTCAGGCAGCACACCATCAGTGTCCAGGCAGGCACACACCTAAAAACAATATCAACATGTAGGCACACACATCACGTCCAGGATAGGCAGTATCATCATCTGTCCTAGGCAGTGCCACATATCATACCAGCCCTAAAGGCAGGCACATCAACATGTACACACACACAATCAAGTTTTTGTATCAACTCAGAGCTATCAGTGCCACATATCGGACAGCAGGCAGCACACAATCATCAACATGTACAGGCAGGCGGGCACAATCAAAGTTATTTGCACTCTGAGCACATCAGTGCCACATATCAGTCCTAAAGGCAATATCATCATCGTCCAGGCAGGCAGCACACATCATTTTTGGCAGGCAGCTCTGAGCTATCAGTGCCAGCAGTCATGGACATCCCAGGCAAACAATATCAACATGTACACACACACACAAGAAATCGTCCAGGCAGGCAACTCTGACTATCATGCCGTCCATGGACAGCCCTAAAAACATATCAACATGTACACACACACACAGGAAAGGCAGTTTTTTGTATCAACTCTGAGCTATCAGTGCCACACATGGACAGTCCTAAAAACAATATCCACATGTACACACACACAAACAAAAGTTTTTTGTATCAACTCTGAGCTATCAGTGCCACATATGGACAGTCCTAAAAACAATATCAACATGTACACACACACACAAGGAAAAGTTTTTTGTATCAACTCTGAGCTATCAGTGCCACATATGGACAGTCCTAAAAACCATATCAACATGTACACACACACAAGGAAAAGTTTTTTGTATCAACTCTGAGCTATCAGTGCCACATATGGACAGGCCTAAAAACAATATCAACATCGTCCAGGCAGGCACACACAAATCATCGTTTTTGCATCAACTCTGAGCTATCAGTGCCACATATGGACAGGCTAAGCAACAATATCAACATGTACACACAGGCAGCAAAAGTTTTTTGTATCGTCTCTGAGGCAGCAGTGCCACATCCATGGACAGGCAGCAAAACAATCGTCCAGGCAGCAGTACACATCACACACAAGGAAAAGTTTTTTGTATCAACTCTGAGCTATCAGTCATCGTCCATGGACAGCCAGCAAAACAATATCAACATGTACACACACACACAAGGAAAAGTTTTTTGTATCAACTCTGAGCTATCAGTGCCACATCATGGACAGCCCTAAAGCAACAATATCAACATGTACACACACACACAAAGAAAAGTTTTTGTATCAACTCTGAGCTATCAGTGCCACATATGGACAGCACCTAAAAACAATATCAACATGCAGGCACACACACACAAGGAAAAGTTTTTTGTATCAACTCTGAGCTAGGCAGTGCCACATATGGACAGCCCTAAAAACAATATCAACATGTACACACACACACACAAAGCAAAAGTTTTTTCGCATCATTGTATCAACTCTGAGCTATCAGTGTCACATATGGACAGCCCTCAAAACAATATCAGGCATGTACACACACAAGGCAGGCACACCATTCGTGTATCAACAGCTGAGCTATCAGTGCCACATATGGACAGCCTTAAAAACAATATCAACATGTACACACACACACATCGTCCAGTTATTTGTATCAACTCTGAGCTATCAGCAGGCCACATATGGACAGCCCTAAAAACAATATCAACATGTACACACACACAAGGCAAAAGTTTTTTGTATCAACTCTGAGCTATCAGTGCCACATATGGACAGTCCTAAAAACAATATCAACATGTACACACACACAAAAGGAACCATTTTTTGTATCAACTCTGAGCTATCAGTGCCACATATGGACAGTCCTAAAAACAATATCAACATGTACACACACACAAGGAAAAGTTTTTTGTATCAACTCTGAGCTATCAGTGCCACATATGGACAGTCCTAAAAACAATATCAACATGTACACACACACAAGGAAAAGTTTTTTGTATCAACTCTGAGCTATCAGTGCCACATATGGACAGTCCTAAAAACAATATCAACATGTACACACACACAAAAGGAAAAGTTTTTTTATCAACTCTGAGCTATCAGTGCCACATATGGACAGCCCTAAAAACAATATCATTATGTACACACACACACAAGGAAAAGTTATTTGTATCAACTCTGAGCTATCAGTGCCACATATGGACAGTCCTAAAAACAATATCAACATGTACACACACAAGGAAAAGTTTTTTGTATCAACTCTGAGCTATCAGTGCCACATATGGACAGCCCTAAAAACAATATCAACATGTACACACACACACAAGGAAAGGTTATTTGTATCAACTCTGAGCTATCAGTGCCACATATGGACAGCCCTAAAAACAATATCAACATGTACACACACACAAGGAAAAGTTTTTTGTATCAACTCTGAGCTATCAGTGCCACATATGGACAGCCCTAAAAACAATATCAACATGTACACACACACAAGGAAAAGTTTTTTGTATCAACTCTGAGCTATCAGTGCCACATATGGACAGTCCTAAAAACAATATCAACATGTACACACACACAAGGAAAAGTTTTTTGTATCAACTCTGAGCTATCAGTGCCACATATGGACAGTCCTAAAAACAATATCAACATGTACACACACACAAGGAAAAGTTTTTTGTATCAACTCTGAGCTATCAGTGCCACATATGGACAGTCCTAAAAACAATATCAACATGTACACACACACAAGGAAAAGTTTTTTGTATCAACTCTGAGCTATCAGTGCCACATATGGACAGCCCTAAAAACAATATCAACATGTATACACACACACACAAGGAAAAGTTTTTTGTATCAACTCTGAGCTATCAGTGCCACATATGGACAGTCCTAAAAACAATATCAACATGTACACACACACAAGGAAAAGTTTTTTGTATCAACTCTGAGCTATCAGTGCCACATATGGACAGTCCTAAAAACAATATCAACATGTACACACACACAAGGAAAAGTTTTTTGTATCAACTCTGAGCTATCAGTGCCACATATGGAAAGCCATAAAAAAACAATATCAACATGCACACACACACACACAAGGAAAACACCATCATATCAACTCTGAGCTATCAGTGCCACATATGGACAGCCCTAAAAACAATATCAACATGTACACACACACACAAAGAAAAGTTTTTTGTATCAACTCTGAGCTATCAGTGCCACATATGGACAGCCCTAAAAACAATATCAACATGTACACACACACACAAGGAAAAGTTTTTGTATCAACTCTGAGCTATCAGTCCACATATGGACAGCCCTAAAAACAATATCAACATGTACACACACACACAAAGAAAAGTTTTTTGTATCAACTCTGAGCTATCAGTGCCACATATGGACAGCCCTAAAAACAATATCAACATGTACACACACACAGGAAAAGTTTTTTGTATCAACTCTGAGCTATCAGTGCCACATATGGACAGCCTTAAAAACAATATCAACATGTACACACACACACACAAGGAAAAGCAGCATTTGTATCAACTCTGAGCTATCAGTGCCACATATGGACAGCCCTAAAAAACAATATCAACATGTCCACACACACACAAGGAAAAGTTTTTTGTATCAACTCTGAGCTATCAGTGCCACATATGGACAGTCCTAAAAACAATATCAACATGTACACACACACAAAAGGATAAGTTTTTTTGTATCAACTCTGAGCTATCAGTGCCACATATGGACAGTCCTAAAAACAATATCAACATGTACACACACACAAGGAAAAGTTTTTTGTATCAACTCTGAGCTATCAGTGCCACATATGGACAGTCCTAAAAACAATATCAACATGTACACACACACAAGGAAAAGTTTTTTGTATCAACTCTGAGAGCTATCAGTGCCACATATGGACAGTCCTAAAAACAATATCAACATGTACACACACACAAAAGGAAAAGTTTTTTTTATCAACTCTGAGCTATCAGTGCCACATATGGACAGCCCTAAAAAACAATATCATTATGTACACACACACACAAGGAAAAGTTATTTGTATCAACTCTGAGCTATCAGTGCCACATATGGACAGTCCTAAAAACAATATCAACATGTACACACACAAGGAAAAGTTTTTTTGTATCAACTCTGAGCTATCAGTGCCACATATGGACAGCCCTAAAAACAATATCAACATGTACACACACACACACAAGGAAAGGTTATTTGTATCAACTCTGAGCTATCAGTGCCACATATGGACAGCCCTAAAAAACAATATCAACATGTACACACACACAAGGAAAAGTTTTTTGTATCAACTCTGAGCTATCAGTGCCACATATGGACAGTCCTAAAAACAATATCAACATGTACACACACACAAAAGGAAAAGTTTTTTGTATCAACTCTGAGCTATCAGTGCCACATATGGACAGTCCTAAAAACAATATCAACATGTACACACCACAAGGAAAAGTTTTTTGTATCAACTCTGAGCTATCAGTGCCACATATGGACAGTCCAGCAAAAACAATATCAACATGTACACACACACAAGGAAAAGTTTTTTGTATCAACTCTGAGCTATCAGTGCCACATATGGACAGTCCTAAAAACAATATCAACATGTACACACACACAAAAGGAAAAGTTTTTTGTATCAACTCTGAGCTATCAGTGCCACATATGGACAGCCCTAAAAACAATATCATTATGTACACACACACACAAGGAAAAGTTATTTGTATCAACTCTGAGCTATCAGTGCCACATATGGACAGTCCTAAAAACAATATCAACATGTACACACACACAAGGAAAAGTTTTTTGTATCAACTCTGAGCTATCAGTGCCAGATATGGACAGTCCTAAAAACAATATCAACATGTACACACACACACAAGGAAAAGTTTTTTGTATCAACTCTGAGCTATCAGTGCCACATATGGACAGCCCTAAAAACAATATCAACATGTACACACACACAAGGAAAAGTTATTTGTATCAACTCTGAGCTATCAGTGCCACATATGGACAGTCCTAAAAACAATATCAACATGTACACACACAAGGAAAAGTTTTTTGTATCAACTCTGAGCTATCAGTGCCACATATGGACAGCCCTAAAAACAATATCAACATGTACACACACACAAGGAAAAGTTATTTGTATCAACTCTGAGCTATCAGTGCCACATATGGACAGCCCTAAAAACAATATCAACATGTACACACACACACAAGGAAAAGTTATTTGTATCAACTCTGAGCTATCAGTGCCACATATGGACAGCCCTAAAAACAATATCAACATGTACACACACACACAAGGAAAAGTTTTTTGTATCAACTCTGAGCTATCAGTGCCACATATGGACAGCCCTAAAAACAATAACAACATGTACACACACACAAGGAAAAGTTTTTTGTATCAACTCTGAGCTATCAGTGCCACATATGGACAGCCCTAAAAACAATATCAACATGTACACACACACACAAAGAAAAGTTTTTTGTATCAACTCTGAGCTATCAGTGCCACATATGGACAGCCCTAAAAACAATATCAACATGTACACACACACACAAGGAAAAGTTTTTTGTATCAACTCTGAGCTATCAGTGCCACATATGGACAGCCCTAAAAACAATATCAACATGTACACACACACACAAAGAAAAGTTTTTTGTATCAACTCTGAGCTATCAGTGCCACATATGGACAGCCCTAAAAACAATATCAACATGTACACACACAAGGAAAAGTTTTTTGTATCAACTCTGAGCTATCAGTGCCACATATGGACAGCCTTAAAAACAATATCAACATGTACACACACACACAAGGAAAAGTTATTTGTATCAACTCTGAGCTATCAGTGCCACATATGGACAGCCCTAAAAACAATATCAACATGTACACACACACAAGGAAAAGTTTTTTGTATCAACTCTGAGCTATCAGTGCCACATATGGACAGTCCTAAAAACAATATCAACATGTACACACACACAAAAGGAAAAGTTTTTTGTATCAACTCTGAGCTATCAGTGCCACATATGGACAGTCCTAAAAACAATATCAACATGTACACACACACAAGGAAAAGTTTTTTGTATCAACTCTGAGCTATCAGTGCCACATATGGACAGTCCTAAAAACAATATCAACATGTACACACACACAAGGAAAAGTTTTTTGTATCAACTCTGAGCTATCAGTGCCACATATGGACAGTCCTAAAAACAATATCAACATGTACACACACACAAAAGGAAAAGTTTTTTGTATCAACTCTGAGCTATCAGTGCCACATATGGACAGCCCTAAAAACAATATCATTATGTACACACACACACAAGGAAAAGTTATTTGTATCAACTCTGAGCTATCAGTGCCACATATGGACAGTCCTAAAAACAATATCAACATGTACACACACAAGGAAAAGTTTTTTGTATCAACTCTGAGCTATCAGTGCCACATATGGACAGCCCTAAAAACAATATCAACATGTACACACACACACACAAGGAAAGGTTATTTGTATCAACTCTGAGCTATCAGTGCCACATATGGACAGCCCTAAAAACAATATCAACATGTACACACACACAAGGAAAAGTTTTTTGTATCAACTCTGAGCTATCAGTGCCACATATGGACAGTCCTAAAAACAATATCAACATGTACACACACACAAAAGGAAAGTTTTTTTGTATCAACTCTGAGATATCAGTGCCACATATGGACAGTCCTAAAAACAATATCAACATGTACACACACACAAGGAAAAGTTTTTTGTATCAACTCTGAGCTATCAGTGCCACATATGGACAGTCCTAAAAACAATATCAACATGTACACACACACAAGGAAAAGTTTTTTGTATCAACTCTGAGCTATCAGTGCCACATATGGACAGTCCTAAAAACAATATCAACATGTACACACACACAAAAGGAAAAGTTTTTTGTATCAACTCTGAGCTATCAGTGCCACATATGGACAGCCCTAAAAACAATATCATTATGTACACACACACACAAGGAAAAGTTATTTGTATCAACTCTGAGCTATCAGTGCCACATATGGACAGTCCTAAAAACAATATCAACATGTACACACACACAAGGAAAAGTTTTTTGTATCAACTCTGAGCTATCAGTGCCACATATGGACAGTCCTAAAAACAATATCAACATGTACACACACACACAAGGAAAAGTTTTTTGTATCAACTCTGAGCTATCAGTGCCACATATGGACAGCCCTAAAAACAATATCAACATGTACACACACACAAGGAAAAGTTATTTGTATCAACTCTGAGCTATCAGTGCCACATATGGACAGTCCTAAAAACAATATCAACATGTACACACACAAGGAAAAGTTTTTTGTATCAACTCTGAGCTATCAGTGCCACATATGGACAGCCCTAAAAACAATATCAACATGTACACACACAAAAGGAAAAGTTATTTGTATCAACTCTGAGCTATCAGTGCCACATATGGACAGCCCTAAAAACAATATCAACATGTACACACACACACAAGGAAAAGTTATTTGTATCAACTCTGAGCTATCAGTGCCACATATGGACAGCCCTAAAAACAATATCAACATGTACACACACACACAAGGAAAAGTTTTTTGTATCAACTCTGAGCTATCAGTGCCACATATGGACAGCCCTAAAAACAATATCAACATGTACACACACACACAAGGAAAAGTTTTTTGTATCAACTCTGAGCTATCAGTGCCACATATGGACAGCCCTAAAAACAAAAGCAAAATTACAACGTATGAGATCAGATGTATAAGACAATTTGTGGGAAAAATAAGAAGAAACGAACTCACAACTAAGAACAATAATAGGCACAATACCAGTAAATTTCACAGAACATCAAATGGTTTGGTTATCTGGTCAGAATGGAACAAAAGCAGCCAGGAGCAAGTGTATATACTACATGAGAACAGCGGGCTATGAGGCAAGAAGCTGACCGAGAAAGAGACTGGGGGGGGGGGGGGGGGCATACTAAAGAAATGCAATTATGACATTAATACAAGCTAAAAAAAAAAAACAATAGCAAAACACAGGAAACTACATAAAAGTTGTCTTTGCAACGTGAAACTGCACTAGAAGGACAAAAGAAGAAGCTGAAGGGAAACAAATAATAGGTAACTGATGTATTTTGACACCGTGAAAAGATATACCATTCTTATTTAAATAACAGTGGAGGGAAAAGTTAAAGGTAAGCAAACCGGAGACTGACATCGATAGAGGTGGGACAATAACATTAGAAGATGAAAGAACAGTGATCTGAGAAAGTGTGCATCCAGGGCAAAAGACAGTGTGTTGGAGATCCATTGCAGTCATTGTGGAAATGGCGTCTGACTAGGTAACCCTGAATAAGTTTGTTTTAGTGAATGTAAAAACAGAAACTAATTCGAAACTAAACATATAATAAATAATTAAAGAATGTAACAGTGTTGACAACTGAGATAAGAACTGACATCAGAGCACTCAGAATTTTCACATAAAGGTTTCGTCCTCATCTTCAGCAGCCATCTATGTCCATCTTGCCTTACTTGTGAGTCTACAGTGTCAACCAAATCACCAGGTTACTCCTAGCTGTAGCATTCTCTCTCTCCAGACTACGATGATCTATTCGTGCCTCGGCACTGTTCACTCACTCCCAAAGGGCCCTTATAACATCTAGCGTGTCATGTACAAATTTATCACCCAGTGGTGCAGAACAAGCCAAACTGCCTGTTCACTTCCCAACACTCCTGAATGCCAAGGATAAAATATCTTAAGTACACTAACTACCAGGGACATGTGTGTGCAGCTGAAATGTAACAATTAAACATTACTAATGAATGCAACAATTAAACATTACTAATGAATGCAACAATTAAACATTACTAATGAATGCAACAATTAAACATTACTAATGAATGCAACAATTAAACATTACTAATGAATGCAACAATTAAACATTACTAATGAATGCAACAATTAAACATTACTAATGAATGCAACAATTAAACATTACTAATGAATGCAACAATTAAACATTACTAATGAATGCAACAATTAAACATTACTAATGAATGTAACAATTAAACATTACTAATTAGTGTAACAATTAAACATTACTAATGAATGTAATAATTAAACATTACTAATTAGTGTAACAATTAAACATTACTAATGAATGCAACAATTAAACATTACTAATGAATGCAACAATTAAACATTACTAATGAATGCAACAATTAAACATTTCTAATGAATGTAACTATTAAACATTACTAATGAATGCAACAATTAAACATTACTAATGAATGCAACAATTAAACATTACTAATGAATGCAACAATTAAACATTACTAATGAATGCAACAATTAAACATTACTAATGAATGCAACAATTAAACATTACTAATGAATGCAACAATTAAACATTACTAATGAATGTAACAAGTAAACATTACTAATGAATGCAACAATTAAACATTACTAATGAAACAATTAAACATTACTAATGAAACAATTAAACATTACTAATGAATGCAACAATTAAACATTACTAATGAATGCAACAATTAAACATTACTAATGAATGCAACAATTAAACATTACTAATGAATGTAACAATTAAACATTACTAATGAATGCAACAATTAAACATTACTAATGAATGTAACAATTAAACATTACTAATGAATGTAACAATTAAACATTACTAATGAATGTAACAATTAAACATTACTAATGAATGTAACAAGTAAACATTACTAATGAATGTAACAATTAAACATTACTAATGAATGTAACAATTAAACATTACTAATGAATGTAACAATTAAACATTACTAATGAATGTAACAATTAAACATTACTAATGAATGTAACATTTAAACATTACTAATGAATGTAACAATTAAACATTACTAATGAATGTAACAATTAAACATTACTAATGAATGCAACAATTAAACATTACTAATGAATGCACCAATTAAACATTACTAATGAATGCAACAATTAAACATTACTAATGAATGCAACAATTAAACATTACTAATGAATGTAACAATTAAACATTACTAATGAATGCAAAAACTAAACATTACTAATGAATGCAACAACTAAACATTACTAATGAATGCAACAATTAAACATTACTAATGAATGCAACAATTAAACATTACTAATGAATGCAACAATTAAACATTACTAATGAATGTAACAATTAAACATTACTAATGAATGTAACAATTAAACATTACTAATGAATGTAAAAAATTTCGAATATCTTGGGTCACTGGTTACCAACAATGGTGACACAATGAAAGAAATTAAACGGCGACTATCAATTGCTCTTCAAAGACTAAAACAACTGAATAAATTATGGAATTGTACAGATAGAATTACAAAGGTCAGATTTTTAAGAGCATGCATCTTTCCCATTGCAACATACGCCTGTGAGACCTGGACACTTACTAAACAAGCGGAACAGCGCATAAATGCATTTGAATATAAATGTTACAGACAGGTTCTAAGAATATCTTGGGTAAAGAAAAGAACAAATGCATCCATACTTCAAGAGCTGAATATTGAAGAGGGTTGGCTAGTAAAGACAATAAAACAAAGAAAATTGAAATATTTTGGTCACTTGAAACGTCATGGAGGTCTAGAGAGAACAATAATGGAGGGGTATATGCCTGGGAAGAGAGGAAGAGGAAGGCCAAAGAGAAGATGGGTGCAGGATGTGGCAGATGATCTCCAGATGGGTGTATCAGACGCAGGACATCTTGCTCATGATAGGAAGGTTTTCCAGAGGGTTGTTATGGCAGCGAGGTTCCGCGAGGGACATGCTACTGAATGAATGAATGAATGAATGTAACAATTAAACATTACTAATGAATGTAACAATTAAACATTACTAATGAATGCAACAATTAAACATTACTAATGAATGTAACAATTAAACATTACTAATGAATGTAACAATTAAACATTACTAATGAATGTAACAATTAAACATTACTAATGAATGTAACAATTAAACATTACTAATGAATGCAACAATTAAACATTACTAATGAATGTAACAATTAAACATTACTAATGAATGTAACAATTAAACATTACTAATGAATGCAACAATTAAACATTACTAATGAATGCAACAATTAAACATTACTAATGAATGCAACAATTAAACATAACTAATGAATGTAACAATTAAACATTACTGATGAATGTAACAATTAAACATTACTAATGAATGTAACAATTAAACATTAATTAATGAATGTAACAATTAAACATCACTAATGAATGTAAAAATAAAATATAATTATCATCATCATCCTGTTACATATCACATAGGGCTCGCTGTTTATTCTTCTATTTCCTTTTATCCTGTGCAACTGTTTCAAATTTTAGTTGCAAATCCAGTCCAGCGCCTGTAGCTTTTCCCATCAAAATTCATCTTGAAATTCATTTGAGATATTGTCATTCCCTTAATCTATTTATTTCTTACATCAGTGTTTGGTAATCCTTTGTTCACTTCTCCTCCGGATGTGTCCAATATATTGTCATATACTGTCTTATCTGTTGACACCAGTAGTTATCTAAACATTTATATTATTTCTTAGTCTTTCTCGAGACTGTAACTAAGGAACATAATATTCTTTAGACTCTGCACAAGATATCGTCATCATTAAGTGCCTTAGCAAGTGGCATGAGCGGTTATGCCTCTCAACAATCTGCAGTCTCTAACAGCGAGTATCAGTTCATCTTCCGAAACCCTTTCATGCCATGACAGAAGGCTGTGATGAATCTGATCTCGCTGTCTTCCTCTATTATCTCTCTTTAAAAAATCTTTACAAGTTCTAGTCTCCCTCTTCTCAAAAACATCTTCACAGAAGGATGTTTGTAATGAGCTGTCTTTGGGCCCTCACCTTTTTCAAAACATATGGATTCATATTTTTGGCTGGGTAGAATATCGCAGACCAGGGAGAAGAAAAACACTGATATCCTACATGATCTAAGCTTCGAGAAGAATGAGCTGATAAACAGCATCCTGTCCAAAAGCTGGGGTATTGTGGCCATGTTAAATGTCACGGTAGCCTCATATAATACGAGCCGTGAGACTGGCAGATTTTCGAACCAGCCAATCAGATTAAATCTCACATTTCTTGCACATGTGGCGTTCCAGAAGTATGATGCTTTCTGCATTTTTACATCAATTTTTTCTGGGATTACTTGTGCTCAACAATGGCAAAAAAGACTTTTGCGTCATAGCAACCAAAACAAAGCAGAAGGTAGGAAAATAAGTAGAACCATGTGCCAGAAGTGTCTCCAGGGGACTTACTTCCCAAAACTCAAATGTTAGCACTTATTCAAGCTTCATCCATAACAAAAATTAACCTAGATTTTTCAGGTTAGTCATATTTGTTCACAAGTTTTTTAAAAAAAAATGCTTCCATAAATTATTTAAATCAGAAGAATAGTTCATTTGAATAAATGTTGAGATTTCAGTTTGATTCATAAATATTTTGTTAGCTCATTCAATTTTCTACACGAATATGTATAGTTTTGCCTGTTAATTGAACACTTTTATTTGTTTATACTTTTTTGTGTATAAACTTTCAGAATCTTCTCCTGAAGGCTTCATCTTCTTGGCATTGAAACACCAAAAAGAGTCGGCCTTCAAAGGGTTAAAATTATACCAAAAATACATTTAAAAAATTAAATAATCTAGTTAGACAATATCAGTTATTAGAATTAATTCAACATACATCTTTATTATGTAATCATTTAATCTATCAAGACATCCATGTGATATTAAATAACAAAAAGTAACTGACAAACGTAAATTATTGAAATGAGAGAAAACTGAAAACCTACATCAAACTTATAATCCACAAAGGCTGAACAGGATAGTTTATTTATGCAACTTAAAATTTTTTATTTTATTTATTTACATTAAGGATTTCCTTCTGTTTCACAATAAAAAAAGGGAAAAAACAAGGCTACAAGTACAAGGCATATGATCATGTATGATGTCCAGCGTCTGTTATTATTAATATTAATCAAATTAATAAATTATTATTAATATTTAAAATATAATAATTTATTAATTTGATTAATTATTTTATACATAACTACAATCTTTTACTGTTTTAGTGTCGCTGTTTCATTCATATAATATATAATAATAATCATTATAGTTAATAATTGTATTAATTATTAATAATCATAAAAATAATTATTCAGATTATTCATTTAGACTAGTACTAGTGTCTTCATTAACACTGAGTCACACTCACTGTCACTTGCTTTCAGAAGGTAGTTTCTACTTCCTAGGCTGCAGACAATTTCTTCATATTTATAGTACTTCAAACCAACCGAAATAAAATGTAATCTCCGTCGTTTATATTTTTCTCATTAGAAAAACGAGAAAGCGAATGTCTGTGCAGGCGGAATCAAGCACAATTGTGACGCCGATTAAGGTCTGGTTTTACCAAATCTCCTCCCTACATCAGGTCTCCATCTTGGAGTGGTTCCGTAAAAACAAGGTGTCCGTGGAGCTGGCTGGGTAGTTGCACGTCATATCCTGTTCAACTGTGGTAATGAAGAATGCCTGAGGAAAGAAATGTGCGGTTCCTACTGAGGTGGAAGTCCAACAGTTGATTCACGACAATTCTCGTCCTTATGATCTGATTAGAAAGCATTCGAAAATCGCACGTAACCTCCGTAACCTGGATCTACACACCGGGCTAAATGAGCGACCGGCAAGCACTGCACTAAGGATTGCGGAAAAAATCATGGACAGAGCAGATATCGTCAACGCTGTAAGGACTGGAATAGTGGATGATGAGGAATCCCTGACACTAACACGATTGCGTGACATAGGACTAAAGCATGGTGAGACACGTCTTTGCCGTCTTCGGGGCCGAGATAGGAGACAATATAACCAGCTTTTCATGGGAACAATTAGTAGAAGTTCTTTAGAGTGGCTGCTACATCGGAGGACTGAGCACGCATTGGAATGCCCTATGTGCAGTGACGTTGTTTGTGATAACATAACATTAAATCTTGTACGGAGCTGGCAGTCCTAAATCCCAGTTCAAGGTGTCTCCTTCGTGCCAAAGAACTGCATGGCTGTTGGGTGAGCAGTCGTTAACAAAGGCAGTCAGGTTGTTGTAAGGGCGAGGCATGCTGGTGGATGTCATGTCCTAAGTCCCTTCCCCAGCTAATAGTGAAGGTACTGCTGGGTGACCGTTTATTAACCCCCACATAATGCTCCAGGTCAAAATGGCCACTTTTTTTTTTTAGCTGTGGCAAATTTTTTTTTTTTTTTTGCTTTTGCCAGACGGTGGCCGTTGCATTTTTGCTCCATTTATAGACTGGTAGGAAATAGTTTCGTTGCCCAGCTTTTGAGTTAAGTGCATGGGGTGACACTGTGAGCTGCGGATTTCATTTGAACTGTGATATACATTGTGTGTTGTTCGTTGGCACAGGAGCGGAGCAACTATGGGGTGGCCCGTTTGCTATTAAGCTCAAACTAAGATTACCTGATTATCTACATAGATGAGAGGGGAGAGAAGTGCCTAGGGTTTTGTAGGGAAAGCATACGGAAAATCTTTAGTGCAGGACAGCCTGGCATATAATACCACGACATCTAGCATAACAATGGAGGTGGAGGCGGTCACTGCAGCTTGCCGCTGGCTATAGAACAATATTCATACACATGTCGTAATTGTGACCCTGAAAGCATGCTGGTTAAGGTGAAGACAGGATTGCTTCGAGCAGAGTGACAAGCTTCATTTGCAAGGTCGTGGGTAGTTAACATACTTTTAGATCTTCTCTCCAGGCTATGCCAGTGTGTTAGGGAATGAACAGGCAGACAGGCTGGCTGGATCTGCACCACTGGCTGGTGAATTGTTACATGGCAAGGCAGATATGGTCAGACACCTTTTGGAACAACTAACCAAGTCAGAAGAGAAACTATATTAATATGGCCTGGAGAGAATGGTGCACCTCAGAGTGACCAGAGGGTTCAGCCGGCACACTACCCTTAGAGGAAAGCAAGACGGACATACAACCAGATTACGACTGGCACCATTAGTATTGGAACTTTGCGCTAGATGCTGATGATTGAGACGGAGCGCGTATGGGAATACCTCGAGTGCTGTGATGTTAATTCTTAACTCAACTCAAATACATGCGTAGAATATCGCAGACCAGGAAGAAGAAAAACCACGTAATCCTACATAATCTGAGCATCTACTAGAATGAGCTGATAAACAGCACCCTGTCCAGAAAGCTGGGCTATTGTGGCCATGTTAAACGTCACGGTAGACTGTAGAGAACGGTGATGGAGTGCACAGCTTCCGGAAAACGAAGCAGAGGCAGGCCTTTGCGAACGTGGAAACAAGACATTGAAGATACACTGGCTATGAAAGTACATATTGCTGGCGAACTAACTAGAGGAAGAGAGGTGTACCGTGGCGAGAGCTACGTTCTGTAAAAGAATTGCTGACATAATGATCCTGTGAATTTCCAATTTCAGTAAAGCAGTCAGTACATAAGTCTGAAAAAGTTAAATCATTAACACTAGTGAGAGAAGAAGGTAAACTTATAAATATGATATCCCTTGTTAATAAAACAACCCGTGATAGAAGAGACATAGAAAATTATTTTGTCTTTTAACTAACCTGGGACTTAAGGTCACGCACAGTTGTATCTAATAATTTTGAGTTACGGCACCTAACTTCTTACACATCTAACTCTAGGTAGTATTCATTTCCTGTATTCACACGTACCTCCGAGCTTCAACTGACCAGACATGTGTATTTTTCTTGGGGGGGGGGGGGGGGGGGAGGGGGGGGACCTCAGTTAAGTGATTTTCTGTATTCTTGTCTGTAAAGGAAAATTGGTATATTCACTTGTCGTTTACGATTATGATACGCCAGAGTCCACTCGGACAGCAGCTCTTGAATCAGGATATTTATTAAAAGTAACACAGCCGCACGATATACCCCCATACAACACCTTAATATAGTAGTTAAGGCCGTTACAATACCCGAATGTAGCCGTTACGTTATTTTATGTTTTCACAATCGACGTCACTGCACATTAGGCAATCCTATGCGTGGTCAATCCTCAGATGAAGCATGTATGTGTGTATGTGTGTGTGTGTGTGTGTGTGTCACGGCCTTCTCTGGAGCTAGTCGTGGTATGTATGTATGTATGTATGTATGTATGTATGTATGTATGTATGTATGTATGTATGTATGTATGTATGTATGTATGTATGTATGTATGTATGTATGTATGTATGTATGTATGTATGTATGTATGTATGTATGTATGTATGTATGTATGTATGTATGTATGTATGTATGTATGTATGTATGTATGTATTGTTTGTATGTATGTATGTATGTATGTATGTATGTATGTATGTATGTATGTATGTATGTATGTATGTATGTATGTATGTATGTATGTATGTATGTATGTATGTATGTATGTATGTATGTATGTATGTATGTATGTATGTATGTATGTATGTATGTATGTATGTATGTATGTATGTATGTATGTATGTATGTATGTATGTATGTATGTATGTATGTATGTATGTATGTATGTATGTATGTATGTATGTATGTATGCATGCATGCATGCATGCATGCATGCATGCATGCATGCATGCATGCATGCATGCATGCCTGCCTGCCTGCCTGCCTGCCTGCCTGCCTGCCTGCCTGCCTGCCTGTCTGTCTGTCTGTCTGTCTGTCTGTCTGTCTGTCTGTCTGTCTGTCTGTCTGTCTGTCTGTCTGTCTGTCTTTATGTGTGTGTGGCATCTGTGTGTATGTAATATGCATGTATGTGAGTTTATATGCGGGTGTGTGTATGTGGGTATGTATGCATGTGTGTGTAAGTAAGTGAGTGGGCGTGTGCATGTGAGTGTGTTTATGGGCGTGTGCATGTGAGTGTGTTTATGGACGTGCGAGTGTGTGCATGTATTTTACCACCGATGTTTTTTTGTTTTTTCTTGATACTCATAATATGCATATTTTTATATGAAAATAACATGATTTATTGATAAAATACAACTGCTGCGTGAAAGATGGGTGTTTATAAGAGCCGAATGTGAGACTGGCCTGCGTGCCCAATTTATGACTCTTTGAAAATAAAGTTCGTTCGTTTGTTCGTTCTTCTATCGACAGAGGATGAGAGAGGATGATAATCTTCTTCTTCTTTTGTTCTCTTCTCATGGAATGCCTCACGGCGTCAGGGTAAGATGCGATTTCTGGAAGGGGCCCTTCTGTTCGCTTCGTATGAAGTACTTTTGAGCGTCTCTGAAATGTGTGCGGTCCACGTATTGCGTGGTCGACCTCTGGTTCTGGTACGGCTGTATATGCAGAACACTGCTCTCTGTGGTGCCCTGTCTGATGCCAATCTGGATGATATTTATATATAGGTCAAGGACACTCAAATGGAGAGGCACAGAAAGTTGTCTAGAAAACTAGGTGGAAAAAGGGAACTCAAAATAAATAGCACAGCAAGAAAAGTGTAGAAGGAGGAGTAGGAGGAAAAGGGTTGGGGTAATAATAATAATATTAATAATAATAATAATAAAAATAATAATAATAATAATAATAATAATAATAATAATAATAATAAAGATAATAATAATAATAATAAACGAAAGAAAGAAAAGAAAGAAAGAAAGAAAGAAAGAAGAAAAGAAAGAAAGAAAGAAAGAAAGAAAGAAAGAAAGAAAGAAAGAAAGAAAGAAAGAAAGAAAGAAAGAAAGAAAAAGAAAAGAACGAAAGAAAGAAAGAAGAAAGAAAGAAAGAAAAGAAAGAAAGAAAGAAGAAAGAAAGAAAGAAAGAGAAAGAAAGAAAGAAGAAAGAACAAAGAAAGAAAGAAAGAAAGAAGAACGAAGAAGAAGAGAAAGAAGAAGAAGAAGAAGAAGAAGAAGAAGAAGAAGAAGAAGAAGAAGAAGAAGAAGAAGAAGAAGAAGAAGAAGAAGAAGAAGAAGAAGAAGAAGAAGAAGAAGAAGAAGAAGAAGAAGAAGAAGAAGAAGAAGAAGAAGAAGAAGAAGAAGAAGAAGGAAGAGGAGGAGGAGAAAGACAATGTAAAAGAGAAGACTGGCTCCGGAATAAGCACATGGAAGAGGAAGATGTTGATGATGATGACTATGGTGATGATAGTATCTTTATTCTGGTGTAAGTATAACAATACGTGCAGCTATACCCGATAGAAGAGGCAGAGGCAGACCAACAGAGGTGATGCTTGACGGCTTGAAGCGAAGGCTTGGATGAACTGATTCAGAATACCAAGTACCGCAATCTGTGCGAGACATGAACACATACGCCTCCTGGCAGGACAAACGATGATACTGATGATAATAATGTCCATAGTTGAGCCGAGTTACAAAGACATCATAAAACTTAGGACATTCCCATAAGTTCTCCAGCCACATATTCAGCAGTAAGCGTAGAGTTCCAGTCTCGATGGTATCAGTTGCAGTCTGGTTAACCCACAAATGCACACACATTTATTCTGGACAACTCTAAATCTATGATGAGCAGTGATGTTGCAATGAATAGTTCCCCAGCCACCGGGTGTTTCTGCATGTCCATCAGATGTTCACGGAAGCAAGCCGTCAGTCGTCTGCGGATCTTCGCTAGAGCGCAAATGACATTTTATATAGGCCATAAGTCAAAGGTTACCCATTTATGTCGCATTTACAGACGATAGAGCGATGTCAGTGGGAGCCGAAACTGAGGCAATGACCGCCTGAAGCTATGTGTATTACAGTAAAATTTAAAAAAAAATATTTTTTGACGCATCTAGGCGTATTAGGCACACAGGGCTAGAGCTATATTTTATATACCAATCGACAATATGGGAATTATGTGGTCAGCATCACGCCGGCCCCCTTTAGTTCCCAAGGATTTTATCTGGTATCTGTTTAAGGCAGGTTTTACCTGCCAGCCGAAATCCTTTTTAAAAAAAATACAAAAAAGACAGTCCGGCTCTGTCAGGACCAGAACACAAGACCTTTCCATCCGCAGGCAAGCGTCTAGCCTCCACACCACGGCGGCTACCATGAGTGTGCATGAGTGTGTGTGTGAATGTGTGTGTGTTGCGTATACATTATGAGTGCTGCCGTGCACACTCGTTCATGCCATTCTTGTTCTTCTTCTTCGCGCCCACCTCTGTAAGCTCTAGCGAGAAGTTCTAGTTGTTCGTCTACTGATGAACTTTAGAATTACTCCAGAGCTTGAGTTCTGCGTGCCCATTTGTTTTACAGATAACACACTTGTAAGCAGACTGTTTGTTCCTCACCTCTCAAGCAGACGCATCCCGACTTTAACGGTATGCTTGTCAAGGTACAGTGGCTCTACTCCCTCCCCCCACACCCCCCCCCCCCCAAAAAAAAAAAAGGAGCGCCGGGACAGATACGAGTTCAGGAGACTGAAACTGGATATGTGACAGTGGCAGCGATGTTTGGGTCGCTTCTTGGAGGAACTTGTACGATGTGATTTGTGCACGGAGAAACTTTAATTACATACTTCTAGAATACTTGACTTGGTGTGGCTGCAGGTTGTGACCTTCTGATGATTCGACCCATGTGGACCCACATTGACCTCCTAGGACGCCCCATGGACATCGTCAGCCTAGAATGGAGCCCTGCTGTCCATAAGAGGGTAGCGATTAAAGGCTAGTCTGCCGACCCGAAGGACTTAAGTTCAAATCCATTTCGGAATGAGTGTTTTTTTTTTTTCAATCTTAACCTTATTTTCTCGGTCTGCACATCCTCAAATGGGTACCAGGTAATATCATAGGAAATAAAAGCTGCCGGCGTGATGTGGACCTCATCCCCCATCGAGTGCCTGTTGGTCTATACAACATGAGTAGCATCATATGTCGAGCTACCAGAACTTTCCGTCAGAATTTGCAGACTGTGAACACGAAGAAAAAGAATTAGCCAGTCAACCAAACGTTCAATCAATTTTGGACACTGTCAGAAAAATGCCAACGACAAATGTGTACATAACAATGATAGTATACAACTGTAATCAAATATTGGTGCAGTCTACAACAGAAGTTAGCATTAGTCGGCGAGTTCTGTGGAACATATAAAGTGGCGCATTAGGTTGCATGCTGCTAGAACCATATTATTTTTTAAAGATCAAACGGCCGTGTGTGGATGATACTGTCAGCATCGCACAATTTATCTTTATTCCCTAGACATGTCCTGATACCGACTGTAAGTTGGGTCAACGTCGGATCCTTATTCATAATTATCCTCCGTCTCCTCCTCTTTATCCTCGTCATCATCATCTGGCCTCGCAGCTAAATCTCTCATTCCGTTTTATCGCTTACGATTGTTTTAATATCATAAATATAATCTGGGCCAGTACCTTTTTTGTTTAAAAAAGAATTGAAATATCTCGTTTCAAGATTGCAATCTGTAGGATAAACATCCCAAGGATGAGCAAACAGGCCCTGGTTCAAATTTTGGAGGCCCCGTTCAACCTTTAAGCCGTACAGCACAGTTACAGAGGGGCACCACAAATGGTTACCAAGTAAACTGTAGTCCAATTGGGGGGTGGTGGGGGGGGGGGGGGGGGGGAAGGTTCTTGTGTTAGTATCAGTGAGACGACAGAACCACGACACTAGGCTACAACCTGACATCAGTGAGACGACACAACCACGACACTGGGCTACAACCTGAAATCAGTGAGACGACACAACCACAACACTGGGCTACAACCTGACATCAGTGAGACGACACAACCACGACACTGGGCTACAACCTGGCATCAGTGAGACGACACAACCACGACACTGGGCTACAACCTGACATGAGTGAGACGACACAACCACGACACTGGGCTACAACCTGACATGAGTGAGACGACACAACCACGATACTGGGCTACAACCTGACATCAGTGAGACGACACAACCACAACACTGGGCTACAACCTGACATCAGTGAGACGACACAACCACGACACTGGGCTACAACCTGACATGAGTGAGACGACACAACCACGACACTGGGCTACAACCTGGTATCAGTGAGACGACACAACCACGACATTGGGCTACAACCTGACATCAGTGAGACGACACAACCACGACACTGGGCTACAACCTGGTATCAGTGAGACGACACAACCACGACACTGGGCTACAACCTGGTATCAGTGAGACGACACAACCACGACACTGGGCTACAACCTGGTATCAGTGAGACGACACAACCACGACACTGGGCTACAACCTGACATGAGTGAGACGACACAACCACGACACTGGGCTACAACCTGACATCAGTGAGACGACACAACCACGACACTGGGCTACAACCTGACATCAGTGAGACGACACAACCACGATACTGGGCTACAACCTGACATCAGTGAGACGACACAACCACGACACTGGGCTACAACCTGAAATCAGTGAGACGACACAACCACAACACTGGGCTACAACCTGACATCAGTGAGACGACACAACCACGACACTGGGCTACAACCTGGCATCAGTGAGACGACACAACCACGACACTGGGCTACAACCTGACATCAGTGAGACGACACAACCACGATACTGGGCTACAACCTGACATCAGTGAGACGACACAACCACGACACTGGGCTACAACCTGGTATCAGTGAGATGACAAAACCACGATACTGTGCTACAACCTGACATGAGTGAGACGACACAACCACGATACTGGGCTACAACCTGGTATCAGTGAGACGACACAACCACGACACTGGGCTACAACCTGACATCAGTGAGACGACACAACCACGACACTGGGCTACAGCCTGACATCAGTGAGACGACACAACCACGACACTGGGCTACAACCTGGTATCAGTGAGACGACACAACCACGACACTGGGCTACAACCTGGTATCAGTGAGACGACACAACCACGACACTGGGCTACAACCTGGTATCAGTGAGACGACACAACCACGACACTAGGCTACAACCTGGTATCAGTAAGACGACACAACCACGACACTGGGCTACAACCTGGTATCAGTGAGACGACACAACCACGACACTAGGCTACAACCTGGTATCAGTAAGACGACACAACCACGACACTAGGCTACAACCTGGTATCAGTGAGACGACACAACCACAACACTGGGCTACAACCTGGTATCAGTGAGACGACACAACCACGACACTGGGCTACAACCTGACATCAGTGAGACGACACAACCACGACACTGGGCTACAACCTGACATCAGAGAGACGACACAACCAGGACACTGGGCTACAACCTGACATTAGTGAGACGACACAACCACGACACTGGGCTAAAACCTGACTTCAGTGAGACGACACAACCACAACACTGAGCTAAAACCTAACATCAGTGAAACGACAAAAGAAGACCCCATTTGTATTCGTTACATTCTGTGTTTAACATTTTCCTCAGTGTTTTCAAATGCACTTAACTTTGATTCCACTTCTTCAGTGGTAATCAAACTTTCTTGCATATGTTAAAACTGAAATAGCATTAGCATTAAAAATGCGTAACTTGACTTTCAATATTAAAAAGTCCTTCTCACTACATGTGACAATTCTATTTATGCTGACTGACGGGTGAATGAATGTATCAGTCAATCAAGTACTGGCATCACTACACTCGGGACATTCCCACACCTGCTCCATCCCCTTCTTCAGCAGCCAACGAAAAGTCAGCATGCTAATAGATACCAGTTGCAAGCTAAATAAAAGTCAGCATTGGTTTCCCCTCTCCCCCTCTCACTCCCAGCCCTCGGTATCAAATATTTTCTAGAACCTCTACTTACTCCAAGTTGAATTTGTCTTTCAGTGTATGGATTTCCTTTTTTTTCTTTTGCACTGACAATTTGATCCTGAGAGTCTTCGCCATATCCGCTTTATCCTGAAATAATTCCTGCATAGAGGAGCGAAAGCAGCTAATATATCGGTCTGCTCGTTACCTCGCACACCTGGACGTTTGCGGCAGAAAATACACGACATGTTTCTGTTGACTGACTGAAGATGCAGTATTTTAATGTATGGGACAAAAAAAAAAAAAGAAAAGACTATTTTTTTTCCCCATTAATATGGCTTGTTTTCTGGTTGTATGCGGTACCGGCACCTTTTCCGCATCAATTGTTTATTCAGCGCACTATAATATCTAGTTTGTGGTGGGTACCGTCACCTGTTTAGACACTTTGTGGTGGGTACCGTCACCTGTTTAGACACTTTGTGGTGGATACCGTCACCTGTTTAGACACTTTGTGGTGGGTACCGTCACCTGTTTAGACACTTTGTGGTGGGTACCGTCACCTGTTTAGACACTTTGTGGTGGATACCGTCACCTGTTTAGACACTTTGTGGTGGGTACCGTCACCTGTTTAGACACTTTGTGGTGGGTACCGTCACCTGTTTAGACACTTTGTGGTGGATACCGTCACCTGTTTAGACACTTTGTGGTGGATACCGTCACCTGTTTAGACACTTTGTGGTGGGTACTGTTACCTGTTTAAACATTTTGTGACGAGTATCTTTTCTTTAAAAAAAACAGCTACAATTATTATTATATTATTAGTGCCATTTTAAGGGGGAAAAAAAAGGGGGGGGGGGAGAGAGAGAAATTGTGCCGATCCTCACCACAAATGACTTAAAAAGGTGCCGGTACAGTTTGTAAAATGTCTGCTAGAGCAGCGCTGAATAAAATCATACATTTTAAAAGGTGCTGGTACACAGTACTGTTGCGATCGTCAAAAAAGACTTTATTATTATTTTTATTATTGTTATTATTATTATTATTATTATTATTATTATTATTTATTATTATTATTATTTATTATTATTATTATTATTATTATTATTTATTATGATTGTTATTATTATTATTTTTAAAATGTTTGATAAATATTTGCAAAGCTACAAATATGACATCCAATAAACGATGTTGAGTCCACAGAAGGCTGCAGGGAAGAGAACTCTGGACACCTTGTCGATTTTACTAACGCTGTTCAAGCCAAGGGCATTCCTGACATTCTTGTTGAATCTGGGAACGAAAGAAACAGAAGAAAACAATTATGGGCAGATTTGTTTGTTAATCATCATCACAACAATTAACATCCTCATCCTCATCATAGTCTTCCTCATCATCGTCAGCACTTGGATCGCCATCTCACACGACAACCTCTCTCCGATTAGATGTCCGTTTTCATCCTCTGACAACATGTCAAGACATTTCTGGAATTGATCGCTGTGTCTTCCTTTTTAAAATTTTTCCTCCACGTTTATGTTTAATGGATACTGGGCTAGAGCCGTTTACCAATGATGTTAATCACACACCAATAATTTAGTGAGCAGACGTGGACAAGCTAGAGTTGGGTGATCGTAAGTTCGAATGCCCATATTGGAAGGTTAGTCAACTCATTCAGTACTAAACAATGCACCACATGTGACCAGATTTACTTACGTGGACAAGTCAAAATATTATTATGCTTGCATGTGAGGGCTTCCAATGAAAACCTTAGAAGTACAATAGAAATGACAATAACAATGCCACTGTTTGTTTGTTTGTTTGTTTGGTTGTTTGTTCAACGGATCAACATCATGGCACTCGGATGAAACCCATTAGTTCTTCGCTCATCTTCTAACTCAAGCCACTGTCTTGTAACTAAAGCCATCTTATCGGATGTTCCCGCTGGGACACTTGCCCAAGGGCCCCACGAGTATATGGGCTCCATGATTATATATGTATGTCAAGCGACTAGGATTGCCCAGACAACATCAGTCCTCGCCAAGCAGCAAACATTATGGAGTTCTAAAAACATTTCATGCAAACTTCAGATTCGATTACTCAGAGCTCTAGCTATTAGTACATTTACATTTACATATGACTGTGAAACGTGGACCTCAACAGCTGAACTTATATATTTCACATAACAATTATTTTATGTAATATAATACCAAAATGATAACTCCCCTAACCCTTATCTCACCCCCGCCTTCTCCACCAGTTTGATTGAAGTGGCAATGAAGTAAATTTATGTTTAGTATTATCCCCCAGTTACAGTTCATTCCTGCAAGCAGTTATGCTAGGGGTCCCAGCACTTTCGTTTGTCCAGGGGCCCGTATTGCTGTTACAGCCCTGCCTGAAACCTGTTAATAATAGGGATGTCAAGAGTATGAAGCACGAGACAACACTGTGCAAGTGAACACAGTGACGTGACAATAAAAGCCTGAAAATGGGAGCAGCGTTCTATTATGCGTTTGTTGATCAGTGAAAGGGTGAAACTTCTAGAAAACCATCAACGAATGAAGGTCCAGTCTGGTGATGAATGCCAGTGAGTCCAGCAAGGGAAGAGCAGGAAGTTTCAAACATGCGTGACTTCTGTGCAGACTGCACATGACCTGGTCAGACACACCGAGTAGTGACCACAGAACCAATACAGCCATTGAAGGCCTCGTAAAAGAGAAAGAGGAGGGAGGGGGGCTGCCTGGTCTCGAGGCATGGTGTCCGCCTCGAATGTTAGAGGTTCCAGGTTCAATCGCCGGTAAGAGCTGGGATCCTTTACGTGGACATTGACATCTCTTCCTTGTCTTTGGATAGTGAGATCGGACGCCAGTGTGCATTGTTGCACACGTAAAAAAAATCTCTAGGCAGTTGGAAATCGAAAAGAGTAGCCCAACGGCGCTGCTCGGGCAAAATTTGGAGTTAAAAATTCGCTGCTCGGGCAAAATTTGGAGTTAAAAATCTTCTTCTTTTGCCTTTCTATGCCCCGATGGAACATAGGCCCCCTCAACCAACTCACGTCAAGTCGTTCTATCCTTTGCTATCGCATGCAGCTCTCCCCATGTCCTCCCTATCTTTTCAACTTCATTCTCCAGCTCTTTTTTCCAGGTGTTTTGTGGCCTTCCTTTATTCCTATGCCCCTGTGGGTTCCAATACAAATACATTCTAGTCATATTGTTCTCCGATGTTCTTAATATGTGTCCTATTCAACGCCAGCGTCTTTTCTTTACCTCTTGATCCACTGGAGCTTGCTTGGTACTCTCCCAAAGCTCTACATTAGAAATTCTATCATACCATATAACTCCCTCTATTCTGCGAAGGCCCCAGTTAATGAATGTCTGTAGTTTATTAGTAATTGCCTTAGTTGTTTTCCATGTTTCCGCCCCATACAATGGTACTGATTTGAGATTGGAATTACACATTTCAAGTTTAGTGTTTATTTTAATTTCTCTTGACCTCCACAGACTCCATAGTGCTATGAAAGCTGCTCTTGCCTTTTGCATTCTTATTTTAATATCTCTACCAGTTCCTCTATCGTTATCCACATTACTGTCCAAATAAGTGTACGACTTCACTTCTTGGAGTGTGGTGCCATTAAGAGAAACCACATTGCTATTTGCCCCATTTATTCTCTTTATCTTTGTTTTTCCTTTATGGATTTTCAGACCAAGCTGCTGTGATCTCGCATTAAGTATATTTAATTTATCTTGCATCTGATTCCGTGAATGGGACAGAAGAGCAATATCATCAGCAAAGTCCAGATCATCAAGCTGTTTTGTAGGGGTCCACTGAATTCCATTCTTGGTGTTGGCAGTTACTGTTTTCATAGTCCAGTCTATAGCCAGTAAAAATAAGAGGGGCGACAAAGGACATCCCTGTCGCACACATGTTTTTATGTCAAATGCACCTGTTAGCTTTCCCCCATGAAGAACTCGACATTTCATGTCTTTATATGTTGCCTTTACTAAGTTCATAATTTTCTGTGGGATTCCATAGTGCCCCATCAATTTCCAGATAGATTCCTATCAATGCTGTCAAATGCTTTTTCATAGTCTATAAATCCAATGTAAAGTGGTGAGTTCAGTTCAATGCTTTGTTCTATTATTATACGCAATGTAGCTATCTGGTCAGTATAGGATCAGTTGGGCCGAAAACCTGCCATTCATCTCTTTGCTTTTTATCAATAGCATCTTTTAATCTTTCCAAAATAATTATACTTAATATTTTTCCAGGAACTGACAGCAACATAATTCCTCTATAGTTTTCACACTCCTGTAGATCATCTTTTTTGTGGCAGTTTCACAAGATATCCTTCTCTCCAGTCTGCAGATATTTCTTCGGTCTCCCAGACTTTACTGAATAATCTTTGTAGCAATTCCGTTGATGTGTTTATGTTGGCCCTAATGGCTTCTGCTGTGATACCATCTGGACCTGCTGACTTTCCTTCCTTGACAAGATTGATAACTTTTCTAATTTCCTCTTTAGATGGTATCTCTCAGTTGATATCTAGTTCCATTTCTAAAGGCTGGATATCTGGGTAAACCTCTGGACCTGGTCTATTTAGAACCTGGTATTTCAAAATATTTCGCCCATCTGTCCATTTGATCTTATGTGTTAGTAAGTGCCTTTCATTGATTATTTTTGATTGACCCAGTTGGCTGACTATATTTACCTACTAATGTTCTTGTGTTACTGTAAAGTTCTCTGAGGTTTCCTTTTGCTGCTGCTGTCTCCGCTTCTTGTGCTAGATCATTTCAATATTTCACGTTATCTGCCCTTATATGCCTCCTAACGTCCTTATTGTCTTATGTGTATTTATCCTGAGCACTAGCTTTAGCTTTAGCAGCTCTAGTTTTGCTATTGATTAAGTCTGCTTTTTTACTTTTCCTTTCTTCAATCAGTTTAATGGTTTCTGGTCTTATCCACGCTTTATGCTTCAGTTCTTTCTTGCCAAGAACTTCTACATAAGATTCAGTTAAAATTATACCCAAAGTATTTCAGGATCCTCGCCGGTGCTACAGAGCCTGTGCACTGTGCTGAGCTTCTTCGGACAGACTTGAGCTAGAAGAAAAACTGAGCACTTATCTTTGTGCCATGATATTGATCCGTTGTTCAAACTTCAAGGCCTCGTTGAGCCCATTGACTGTGGTTGACGCTGCCGCACATCTTGTCATCAGTCAAGGTTTAGCACACCACATCATCCATGATGTGCTACAGTACCGCAACGTGTCTGCAAAGTCGGTGCCATGGCAACTTACTCGAAAATCGTATATATTGTTGTTTAAAAATAGGTTAGTTGCGTATCCTTTACAGGGCGTTGCAAAACCAACCCCAACAGCCCCTGGGTGCTGTGTGGTTTTTCTATGCAAATTTACGTCCAGTAGTTTGCCATTGCTTACCGGACGGTCAGCTTTTTTGATACCACTGTCGAAACTAACGTAAGGAGTATGGCTCACAGTGGGATCGAACCATGGCATCCCGGCATTACGAAGCGTTCGCATCGACTTAGCTACAGAGGCGACGTTTACACACACACACACACACACACACACACACACACACACACATATATATATATATATATATATATATATATTATATATATATATATAGATATATATATATATATATATATATATATATATATATAATTGTATTTGGTGTTATGGATCTCCTACTACTATTATACATTGTCATCATTATTTTTATTACAATTTTTGCTCCTTGATTTTTATTTCGTCTATTCCACATCACGTTTTTTTTTTTCACTTTCTATATTTCACAGTTATTCACTTGACCCCCCCCCCCCTAACCCCCTACCCCGGTGAGAACTGATGGGGGGGGGGGGGGGGGGGGGGTTTGGAGTACCTCGCCCTTGCTTATTGTTGTGAAGCAATAGTCAAAAAAAGCCCCGACCGAAACATCGATTTGTCTGTTGTGTGTACCTTGTTCCCCTTCCTTCTTTCAATAAGCTTTGTATTCACATTTCACTGCCTTAATCTGACGCCCATAACTAGCAACAAACAGCACACCAGGCTCCTAGATGGGTTGTGCATTTAGTTCCTTTGGATGTATGATACCCCTGCTTTTCGTTTGCTTTGTGCTGGAACCTACAGGTCCATGCAGCCCAAGTACCCTTCCCTTCTTCTTCACTTCCTCTTTTACCGCTGTGGGTGTCGAGGGAGATATAAGGTTCTGTTTCTAGCTCTTCTGGCCGCCTCGACCATAGGCACATCGTGCTGTTGTAGAGTTTCTCTGATGTTATCCTTCCATCTTGTTCTTGGTCTACCCCATGTTCTACGTCCTTCTTTTCTTTCCATGTATGCTTTGTATGGTATGGTGTCACAAGGCATTCTCTCTAAGTGGGCAAACCATTTCACTTGCTGTCTTCGTATGTAATCCAGAATTGGTTCTGTGCCGACTTTTTCTCTTATGATCTCATTCCTGATCTTATCTCTTATGGTCACTCCTACAGCCCTTCTCAGACATCTCATTTCCGTGGTTACTAATTTTCTTTTATGGTTTGTTGTGAGTGACCATGTCTGGCACTGGTAGCACAGAGTTGGAATAAATATGCTTTGAATAAGATGTCTCTTTGTGCTGATTGGGATTGTCTTATGCTGTAAGAGGGGGGTTAGCTGTCCCAATACTTGGTTTGCTTTACTGCATCTAATGTCAATTTCTTTATCCAATTTCCCATCTTCAGTAAATGTAGTTCCCAGATATTTAAACTCAGATGCCCTGTTTAATGCCTTTGTATTCTATTGCTATGTTTAGATCTGTCTTCTTTTTTCCCTATTGACATTACTTCTGTCTTTTCAGTGTTGATTCTCATATTATTTGTTTTACATTCTTCATTCATGGATGTTAGATGTTGTTGCAATTCATGGCTGTATCTGCCATCAAGGCCTGGTCATCTGCGAAGAAGTAATTCGTTGATCTTACTAAGATCTTCATTCATGGGCTTGGCATTCTTGCATATACTGTCGATGTAGGTGATAAACAGCAGTGGTGATAAGACACACCCCTGTCTTACTCCAGATGTCACTGTGAAAGGATGAGTACCCTCCCCACCCTCCACAAATAAACTGTTTTAGCAGGGAAGGTCGTCTCTCCTTTTCTAGAACATTCCAAAGTGGGCTTAAGTGGCCACCCAACCAAGCATAGATGTTCTTTTCTTCGTAAAAGTTTGTTTATATATTTCAGATTAGTTAAAATATATTATTTTCACTTGCCTTTCAGCAAATAATAATAATGATAACAATAATAATAATAATAATAATAATAATAATAATAATAATAATTAATAATAAAAATGTGCACTTAAAACAAAGCTTGAACTCTTCCCCTAATACATTTGTTAGTGCCTTCGCCCCTGTTACAGTTGGCCTGAACCACTGACCTCTTGTTTGAGGTGCTCATCAGACAGCTCCACATCCTCCGTAAACAGCCCGTGAACGTCTCCGCCGCTGGGCTGGGATGGTAGCTGTTGGAGACGTCAGCGGAGTCGAAGTGGCTGTCGGTATCGTCGTCCTGTGGTAATGAGTGGGTTAGTTGTGGTAGTTGTAGTGGAAGCAGTTGTTGTTTTTGTATTTGTATTTGTAGCATTAGTTGTGGTGGTAGTAGTAGAAATAGTAGTGACAGTGGTAATAGTGGTAGCAGCGGTGGTGGTGGTGATAGTAGTAGTAATAGTTGTAGTAGTAAGTAGTATAACCACCACCACTACCAACAACACTACAGCTACTAATACAACAACAACAACAACTACTGCTGCTGCTGTTGCTGATGCTGCTACTGGCTCAACGGCTACAACGGTTACTACACCTTCTACAGTAGTATAATACTTATATCTAGGCTGTATTAATAATCCTCCACATGGAAAATAGAGGAACATGCTGCTAATACTACTACTACTACTACTACTACTACTACTACTACTACTACTACTACTACACTTCTACTACTACTACTACTACTACTACTACTACTACTACTACTACTACTACTACTACTACTACTACTACTACTACTACTACTACTGCTGCTGCTGCTGCTGCTGCTGCTGCTGCTTCTACTACTACTACTACTACTACTACTACTACTACTACTACTACTACTACTACTACTACTACTACTACACTACTACTACTACTACTACTACTACACCCACTAGCACAACAGCTACAACAATTACTACACCTACAGTAGTATTATATATATATATATATATATATATATATATATATATATATATATATATCGGCTACTATTAATAATTCTCCACATGGAAAATAGAGGAGAAAACTCCAATCCTTATCCTCCAGAGGGACCAGTCCACACGGAAAATAAAGGAAAAAACTTAAACCCTCCCTCCTAAGGATGAGGTTTTCATCCACATGAAGAATAGAGGAAAGAACTTGCAAACCTCCCTCCGAGCCTCTCCGACATGAGTTCATAGCGGGTAAAGTAAGCTGTGAACGCGCTTCATAATCTTGGAGTGCTGGATTCAATCCCAGGCGTGTGGTATCCATAGCCGAGATTTAAGAAAAGGCAAAGGATATGACTGACGGTCAATATACGACAACAAGCCACTAACACCCGGTGACACAAAGTGCCACCATTTGGATGAGACTCATACTTAATGAAATATTTTTAAAGATGTTTTTTTTTTTTATTCACAATCTTTTTACCTATTCCGAAATGATAATAAAACGAGTTATATTTCAAGAACAAAAATGTATGCAGAGCATTCATTTCTCCTTCCCACTCCCTTTTCAACCATTGCATCTCATGCGTTCCATCTGTCTGTCTGTCTCTCTCTCTTCTCTTCACTTCTCTCTCTTTCTCTCTCACTCTCTCTGTGCCACTTTTTAAAAGCAAAATTTTTCTATACCCTTCTCTTAGGCAGTGTCACAGTAAAAGGTCACCTAAGGGTCATGTCACCACAAACATAAACAGCCGAAATGGTGCTTATTTTTTCATGAGGTTCAAATTTAGTCTTCTCTCATTGAGTATTTCTTAATCAGACAGGTTTCCCACATCTTTAATCCGAACTGATTCTTAAATTAGCTTGGAGATGGTCCTCTCTCTCTTATATCTCTTCTCTATCTATATTATTATTATTTCATATTACATCTCTTATACTTATCTTCTTATTCTTCACTTTCTCAAATCATTCTTCTGTATTTTCTTATTCTCTGTCCTTTTTCTCTTCTCTTTTCTTCTTCTTTTCTCTTACTTTTCACTTCTTTTTTCTTTCACTTCTTTTTCTTCTTACCTTCTTCTTCACTTCTTCTTCTTTCTTCTTCTTATTCTTTCTTCTTCTTCTTCTTCTTCTTCTCTTCTTCTTTCTTCAATTTTCTTCTTCTTACTTCTTCTTCTTTCTTCTTCTTCTTCTTCTTCTTCTTCTTCTCATTCTTCTTCTTACTTTTCTTCTTCTCTCTCTCTCTTCTCTCTCTCTTCCTTATCTCTTCTTCTCTTCTTTCTTTCTTCCCCTTCTCTACTTCTTTCTTTCTTCTCTCTTTTCTTTCTTCTTTCCTCTTCTTCTTCTTCCTTCTTCTTCTCTTACTTCTTTCTTTTTCTTCTTCTTCTCTTTTCTTTCTTCTTCTTTCTTCTTCTTCCTTTTTCGTCTCTCTTCTTCTTCTCTTTCTTCTTCTTTTCGTTCTTCTTCTTCTTTCTTCTTCCTGTTTCTTCTTCTTCTTTTCTTTCTTTCTTCTCTTCCTTTTTTCTCTTCTTCCTTTTCATTTCTTCTCTCTCTCTTCTTCTTCTTCTTTCTTCTTCTTCTTCTTCCTTCTTCTTCTTCTTCTTTTCTTCTTCTTCATTCTCTTCTTTCTTTCTTCGTTCTTCTTTTTTCTTCTTCTTCTTCTTTTTCTTCTTTTCTTTTCTTCTTCTTTCTTCTTTCTTCTCTTCTTCTTCTTCTTCTTCCTTCTTCTTCTTCTTCTTCTCTTCTTCTTATCTCTTCTCTTCTTTTTCTTCTTCTTCTTTCTTTTCTTCTTCTTCTTCTTCTTATCTTCTTCTTCTTCTTCTTCTTCTTCTCTTTCTTCTTCTTTCTCCTCTTTCTTCTTCTCTTTCTTCTTCTTCTTCTTTCTTCTTTCTTCTTTCTTCTTCTTTCTTCTTTTTCCTTCTCCTCTCCCTTACTTCTTCTTCTTCTTCTTCTTCTTCTTCTTCTTCCTCTCTTCTTCTTCTTTTTTCTTCTTCTCTCTTCTTCTTCTTCTTCTTCTTCTTCTTCTTCTTCTTCTTCTGTCTTCCTTTTCTTCTTCCTTCTTCTTCTTCTTCTTCTTCTTCTTCTTCTCTTCTTCTTCATCTTCTTCTTTCTTCTTCTTTCTTCTTTCTTTCTTCTTCTTCTTCTTCTCTTCTTTCTCTTCTTCTTCTTTTCTTCTTCTTCTTTCTTCTTTCTTCTCCTTCTTTCTTCTTCTTCTTCTCTTCTTCTTTCCTTCTTCTTCTCTTCTTCTTCTTCTTCTCTTCCTTCTTTTCTTCTTTTTCTTCTTTCTTCTTCTTCTTCCTTCTTTTTCTTCTTCTTCTTTCTCTTTTCTTCTTTCTTCTTCTTCTTTCTTCTTTTCTTCTTCTTTCTTCTTCTTCTTTCTCCTTCTCTTCTATCTTCTTTTCTTCTTCTTCTTCTCTTTCTTCTTCTTTTTCTTCTTCTTCATTCTTCTTCTCTTTCTCTCTTCTTTCTTCTTCTTACTTCTCTGCTTTCTTCTTCTTCTTCTTCTTCTTCTTCTTTCTTCTTCTTTTCTTCTCTTCTTTCTCTTTCTTCTTCTTTCTTCTTTCTCTTCTTACTCTTTCTTTTTCTTCTTCTTCTTCTCTTTTCTTCTTCTTCTTCTTCTTCTTCTTCTCTCTTTCCTTTCTTCTTCTTCTTACTTCTCTTCTTTTTTTTTTTCTTCTCTTTTCTTCTCTTCTTCTTCTTTCTTCTTCTCTTCCTTCTTCTTCTTTCTTCTCCTTTTCTTCTTCTTCTTCTTCTTCTTTTTCTTCTTTTCTTCTTCTCTTCTTTTTTTTCTTTTCATTTCTTTCTTCTTCTCTTTTCAATTCTTTCTTTCTTCTTCTTCTTCTTTCTTTTCTTCTCTTCTTTCTTTTCTTCTTTCTCTTCTTCTTCGTTCTTCTTCTCTCTTCTCTTCTTCTTCTTTCTTTCTCTTCTTTCTCTTCTTCTTTCGTTCTTTTTCCATCTTTCTTCTTCTTTCTTTTTCTCTTTCTTCTTCTCTCTTCTTCTTCTTTCTTCTTTCTTCTTCTTTTCTTTTTCGTTCTTCCCTTTCTTCTTCATATCTTCTTCTTCTTCTTTTCTTATCACCTTCTCTCTTCTTCTTTCTTCTTCGTTCTCTTAAAACCTTCATTTCTTGCTTTTCTTCTTCTAATACTCTTCTCTTCTTCTTTCTTCTTCTCTTCTTCTCCTTTTTCTTCTCTTCTTCTTTCTTCTTCATTTCTTCTCTCCTTCTTTCTTCTTCTTTCTTCTTCTTCTTCTTCTTTTCTTCTCGTTCTTCTTCTTCTTCTTTCTTCTCTTTTTTCTTCTCTTTTTCTTTCTTCTTTCTTCTTCTTTTTTCTTCTCTTCTTCTTTCTTCTTTCTTCTTCTTCTAAGGGGGTCAAGTTAACATGTCAGCTACTTTATGAGTAGTTTTAGGGGTCATTGAGGGTCACTACGTATGGTGCTATGACTTTATATAGAGTCTAAAAAACCCTCACAAAGTTAGGAAAAAAGGGGTGATTGTGGCATGTTACAATGTTAGGTGTATGTGCTCAGTGAGCGAGTATGTCATGTGTCGGCTAGTTAGATTTGGGGTATCAAGGCACCTGTAGCATAAAGTGATATATCAAAGTAGAAACATTTTGAGTAAATTGATTTGATGAAACGTCACAATGTTAAAGGCTGATGTTCAGTGAGGGGGAAAGTCGTCGAGTCGATTGTTAGAGGATGGGTTTGTGAGCCAAGGGATTCCATAAGTTGCACTATGTACCTCGCAGCTGGGTCACTGGTCTTTGTAAATGGTTCACAAAAAATCCTTGATAAGTGGCTCAGTGTACTTCTCTAGTTGGTCACTGGTTGTTTTTCTTACGTCGTTCACTAAAGTTTCCTACAAAATCAACCTCTAGACTTGGGATGCCTCAAGTCGCTCGATGTATTTCGTCACTCGACCATTTTAAGTTACTCGATGTCTTTTCTTCTTACTGTATCGCATACGTATCTAATCGACTAGTTATCCCTTCAACTAGATAGCCGACCGTCTGTTCCCTTGGTCGCCACCGGGGTGTGTAATAATTGACTTTGTCTTACTGAACACATACAAGTCACTGGAATTAATTAGTCAGGCCATGGACAAAAGCGTGATGCCAAGAAAGATGGGATGGGATGACCAGCATAGAGACTGGCACATGATTTAAGGGACACCTTAGAGAAGTGCTCGAGTCGGAAGATTTTCCATGCGGGCTGTGATGAGGGCGATGCCCTGCAAGGGACAAACAACACAATGATAAGCTATGATTTCCCCGTCTCCAGTTATAGAATAGTGAAAGCTGCCTTTAAAGAAGCAGAGTTGCAAACAAGGTCTGTGGAAAAAAAATCTAACATTCTTTCTAAAGCAAAGATTAATAAAGTAATATTCGTGTGTATCAACAATACAAACAGTCAGTTACAAAGACAACCACTCGTACACAAGTCAGACCTCATCATCTGTCTCGGGAACTGGCTGCAACTCAGGATCCGCAGTTCCGTACTTGGTGTAGAAGTGGACGGCAGCAAACTGGATGATGGAGGCGAAGATGAAGCAGAAGCACATGAGGACGTAGATGTCTAACGCTGTTGAGTAGGCGACCCGAGGTAGGTCGTTCCTGGAGTCCAGCACCAGAAACGTCATGGTCAACATCGTGAGAGACCCTGGTGATCAGACGTGGAGAAGGTGAGATTATCCCATGACATGCTGTCTTACATCCTGTAACTACCACTCTTAAGGCGGTTTAGAGGAATCAAATGGCGAGCCTAAGGATTTTGAACCCACATGACCGCTGCAGTCGCCACGAGCTGTGCATGTTAGAGATGATATATTTAGTTGATCCCGACAGGGGAAGAAACACAGCTATGTTTATCAAGGATCAAACCAGGGGCTCTCCATGACAGCTTAGGGTTGCAAATACCGTACATAACCAATCATCAGATCCTTTACAGAAGATGACTCTCTTCACGGCCCGCCTGAAAGTCTCTCTTCACTAGTCAGTCCTCCACCCTTTGTGCTTTCCTAGCCGATAAATCCTCACTGTTTTATATCCACCTTCGCCTAGGTCAGCCTTTGCACATGGAAAAATGCCAAATACTGCTACGAACAATGGACCAAGACAATAATTTAATGACACGTCATAATCTTGTGGAGCCATTATCTGCCACACAAGGTTTGCATGTCCGGTGATTATCTCCCCCTCTCCATAGAAGGTGCCGAGATCTCCGACAAGTCATCGTCATTGTCCGGCACTATATGTCACATGAGGCTTGAGGTCTGTCTGTCTGTCTGTCTGTCTGTCTGTCTGTCTGTCTGTCTGTCTGTCTGTCTGTCTGTCTGTCTGTCTGTCTGTCTGTCTGTCTGTCTGTCTGTCTGTCTGTCTGTCTGTCTGTCTGTATGTATGTATGTATGTATGTATGTATGTATGCATGTATGTATGTATGTATGCGTGCATGCATACTTTGTGTCACCAAGTGTTAATCGCTCGTTGTGCGATCGTGCTGGTTTATAATTTGAGTTTATCGTCTCCCAGATTGACTGCTGTTCAAAGCTAACGGGTGCCTCCTACGCTGCCATCCATTGATGGCCTGAACGTCACTCACTTGTGATTTTAAAAAGAAATAATCATAGGAAATAATGCAATGACCTCTGCCATAAAAAAATACAAAAACGTAGACAGGAGAAATACATCCATAACTAGTGCTATTAAAACTGTACACAATGGAAATATTTACACTACTCCTGTAATTTGAAATAAAAAGAATAAGTAAACAGAATGTATAAGTCGTCCCCGCGTGGGATGCAATTTTTGTTAATTTGAAGCCCTACCCTGGCTTTTGCAGGTGGCCCTTAATATAGCCGGACCATAAATATGGTCTAGCCATAGATATGGCCTAAACGGCTGAAAGGGGTTTCCGGGACCTCTCAACGGGTGGTCCTCATCCGAATGGTGGCACGTTGTGTCACCGGGTGTTTATCAATTGTGTGAAGTCCCGCTGGGGTACAGCTAACTTACTTACTTACTAGTAGAAAAAAATTACACGACTGCAGTTATCAAAAAAATGTAGACAGGTGAAAAAAATTCAATGATAGACGATATTGTAACAAGACTATCTACTGTGAATGAAGGAACGAATGCATCGAACACAAACAGACATACCCAGGGAGATCCTGTCAGCGGTTGCCTCCCGGTTGATCCAAAAAGACACCCAAGAGAGGACCACAAGCAGGCAACATGGCAAGTAGACCTGTATCAGGAAGTACCCGGTGTGGCGTCGGAAGTCGAAGAAGATGGTTAGAACTGAGTGCTCACCTGCAATGGAAGAAGATGGTTAGAACTGAGTGCTCACCTACAATGGAAGAAGATGGTTAGAACTGAGTGCTCACCTGCAATGGAAGAAGATGGTTAGAACTGAGTGCTCACCTGCAATGGAAGAAGATGGTTAGAACTGAGTGCTCACCTGCAGTGGAAGAAGATGGTTAGAACTGAGTGCTCACCTGCAATGGAAGAAGATGGTTAGAACTGAGTGCTCACCTACAATGGAAGAAGATGGTTAGAACTGAGTGCTCACCTACAATGGAAGAAGATCGTTAGAACTGAGTGCTCACCTGCAATGGAAGAAGATGGTTAGAACTGAGTGCTCACCTGCAATGGAAGAAGATGGTTAGAACTGAGTGCTCACCTACAATGGAAGAAGATGGTTAGAACTGAGTGCTCACCTACAATGGAAGAAGATGGTTAGAACTGAGTGCTCACCTACAATGGGAGAAGATGGTTAGAACTGAGTGCTCACCTGCAATGGAAGAAGATGGTTAGAACTGAGTGCTCACCTGCAATGGGAGAAGATGGTTAGAACTGAGTGCTCACCTGCAATGGAAGAAGATGGTTAGAACTGAGTGCTCACCTGCAATGGGAGAAGATGGTTAGAACTGAGTGCTCACCTACAATGGAAGAAGATGGCTAGAACTGAATGCTCACCTACAATGGAAGAAGATAGTTAGAACTGAGTGCTCACCTGCAATGGAAGAAGATGGCTAGAACTGAGTGCTCACCTGCAATGGAAGAAGATGGTTAGAACTGAGTGCTCACCTACAATGGAAGAAGATGGTTAGAACTGAATGCTCACCTACAATGGGAGAAGATGGTTAGAACTGAGTGCTCACCTACAATGGAAGAAGATGGTTAAAACTGAGTGCTCACCTACAATGGGAGAAGATGGTTAGAACTGAGTGCTCACCTACAATGGGAGAAGATGGTTAGAACTGAGTGCTCACCTACAATGGGAGAAGATGGTTAGAACTGAGTGCTCACCTGCAATGGGAGAAGATGGTTAGAACTGAGTGCTCACCTGCAATGGAAGAAGATGGTTAGAACTGAGTGCTCACCTGCAATGGAAGAAGATGGTTAGAACTGAGTGCTCACCTGCAAAGGAAGAAGATGGTTAGAACTGAGTGCTCACCTACAATGGAAGAAGATGGTTAGAACTGAGTGCTCACCTGCAATGGAAGAAGATGGTTAGAACTGAGTGCTCACCTACAATGGAAGAAGATGGTTAGAACTGAGTGCTCACCTGCAATGGAAGAAGATGGTTAGAACTGAGTGCTCACCTGCAAAGGAAGAAGATGGTTAGAACTGAGTGCTCACCTACAATGGAAGAAGATGGTTAGAACTGAGTGCTCACCTACAATGGGAGAAGATGGTTAGAACTGAGTGCTCACCTACAATGGGAGAAGATGGTTAGAACTGAGTGCTCACCTGCAATGGGAGAAGATGGTTAGAACTGAGTGCTCACCTGCAATGGAAGAAGATGGTTAGAACTGAGTGCTCACCTGCAATGGAAGAAGATGGTTAGAACTGAGTGCTCACCTGCAATGGAAGAAGATGGTTAGAACTGAGTGCTCACCTGCAAAGGAAGAAGATGGTTAGAACTGAGTGCTCACCTACAATGGAAGAAGATTGTTAGAACTGAATGCTCACCTACAATGGGAGAAGGACATTTCTGGACTTGAGGCATGCCCTTTCTGTTTTTGTGTATAGTGTGCCTTAGAGACTAGTGAATGCGTTTAACAGCTTCATGTTTTATGAGTTCTACAGTTCGGTTTTCGCGTTAGATGATTGATTAAAGCAACAACTGTTCTCTTGGTTTTCACACTGTAGTAGAGGGAGAAAGTAAGAGGATAAACTGATTTTATATTCGCTCGAGAAAAAAATTAATAAAGTGACAATAGAGCACATAACAAAAAGAATGTTGCCTTTAAAGATCAAGAAATATCTTTCGACAGACTAAACAGATAATTATTGGGTAGTTCTGGAAAATTATCAAATAAAAGGAATAATGTTAGACTACACAAGAGCCATCTATAGAGAAGGTAGTATGCCGTCAGAACAAGAGCTGGCCTTACAGGTTTGTTTCCAATAACATCAGGTTTCCAATATCATCAAGTTTCCAATAACATCAAGTTTCCAATAACATCAAGTTTCCAATAACATCAGGTTTCCAAAAACATCAGGTTTCCAATAACATCAGGTTTCCAATAACATCAAGTTTCTAATAACATCAAGTTTCCAATAACATCAAGTTTCCAATAACATCAGGTTTCCAATAACATCAGGTTTCCAATAACATCAAGTTTCCAATAACATCAGGTTTCCAATAACATCGGGTTTCCAAAAACATCAGGTTTCCAATAACATCAAGTTTCCAATAACATCAGGTTTCCAATAACATCAGGTTTCCAATAACATCAGGTTTCCAATAACATCAGGTTTCCAATAACATCAAGTTTCCAATAACATCAGGTTTTCAATAACATCAGGTTTCCAATAACATCAGGTTTCCAATAACATTAGGTATCCAGTAACATCAAGAGTAAAACTCTTATTCTTCTTACATCGTTCACTGGCTGTAAACTCAGTAATAATTTTCTGGTTGTTAGCCCACCTCAGGACGTTTGTCTTGTTCAAGCATCTGAGTGTTGCGTGCTCATCCGTTTTACACATCTGGCATGTCTGTACGGATACTGTTAGTTCCTTCTCTCTGAGGCAGATGTACTCTGGCTTAGAAAGATGCCCCCAGTTTGTCGCCTCACGCGACATGCTTGTTAGGGAATCACTGTGCCAATTCTTGTTTTCCCCCACAATAGGACACCGGAACCCATACAAGGAAGAAGTAAGACCAAAATGTGTTAAATTATTTTTCCTTTTTTATCATGTTCATAGTCAATATCAAATAATGGTCAGCAGACGTGGATGAACTGGAGAATGTTGACTGTTTCGCCAATGACCAATGCCTATTCTACAGTCAAGTTAATCAGCTGCAGGACCACATAGACAAACTACACCAAGCTGTCTCAGACATGATAAGAGCATAAACATAGTAAAATAGAGGCAAGAGAACATCAATCAATCGAGGTAAAGATAAAAGATCAAAGTTTAAAACTTGCTCAACACATCAAAGGCGTAGAAAGTATCTCTACATATGATGGCAAAATAGACGGAGAGATTGAAACAAAAAATCAACAAGCCAACAATGTGACTATCAACTGATCCCACTTTTGAAACACCGGCTATCCCAATAGAGACAAAAAGCCTAATTATAAATGCAGTCTTTACACCAACTTTGTGCTCTCATTGTCAGACTAGGACATAAACAAAAGAACACGAAACGAAACTTACCATCTGTGAAATGAGATGTTCCAGAAAGACGTTAAAGAAAACTAGAAGATATGTCAGCAACTAAGAAATTACAAGAACTGTGGAAATAAAAATATATATTTATATTCATGGACAAAAAAAAAAGACTGAAATGGTTTGGCCATTTATTAGGACTGAATCCAATGGTGCCAGCAGCGAGAGTCCAAGTCCAAGTCCTTTTAAGAAAAAAAGAAAAGCTCGACCACGTTCAGACTGCTGCTAGCTAGCCTAGGCTGCTAACAGTCTCCGCCTATATTTGTGGTCTGGGTTATGCATGCAGCATGAAAGTAGAAACACCGAGAGGACGATCAAGAAGACAATGGATTGAAGGTGTCACTGATTACTGAGATTCGCAACATCACGACATTCCAGGCAACTTAGTGTGCCCTAGCTAGTTAACCAATCATCTGTTAACCTGTGATAACTAGCGACTCAAAGTAGAATATGGACAAAAGACAGAAAGAATGAGAGTCACACCCTGGGAGAGACTGAGCCATCAACACGTAAATTTTCTCATGGACAGCAGTGGTCTTACTGTGGTCAACTTTCACCGTAGAGACCGTATACAGTCAAACACTTCATCAATCAGGTGTCGTCTCCACAATGAAAGTTGGCTGCAATGGATCTCCAACACGCCATGTCCTCGATCTTGTGTGTATACTCTTTCAGACTGCTGTGATCCTCCCAATTGTAACGTTGTCTACTTCTTGCCCCTCAGCCCACGACCTTTCGATCCAGTATATTTTTCAAAGCGTATTATGTCTTTTAATGTGGCAAAAAAATGTCAGTTGTCTCTTTCTCTCTCTCTCTCTCTCTCCCTCCCCCACCCTCTCCCTCCTCTCCTCCCTTTTCCGATTAATTAAATCAAATCCTATAAATAGCAAGCGACTAAATTTATTACATTTACCTAAACCTATAATAGATTTATATAAAACAAGTTTAGCGTACTCCGCTGCTCATTTGTGGAACCAACTTCCACTAGACCTGAAAAATTCTAAAAGTCCCTATTCATTCAACCGTAAACTTTTTCAATTCATACTTACAAGCGATTATATACCACCTTGAATGTAATGTAACCCATACTGCATTATCAATTTATTATTAAACAAGGTGTGTATGATATGTATGTTTGCGCGCGCGCGTGTGCTTGATATGTATGCACGCGTAGGCGTGTTTGTATATATATGACTCTGAGTATGTTGTTTGTCTGCTTGTGTATCTGCGTGTGTGTCTGCGAATGTATGCGTCTGTGTCCTTGTGTATGTGCGAATGTGTGTGTGTTCGCGCGTATGTCCACGTGTATGTTTCAGTGTGAACTGGTTTCTTTTTCTGCATATTTGATGTGACTGTGTGTATATCTTCGTTTGTGTCTGTGTGTGTCCCCGTATGTGTTTGTCTTCATGTTTGCCTGTGTATGTTTATGTGTTTTGTCTGCGGGTGTGTCTATGAGGCTGTATGTATGTATCTCTGTGTGTGGGTGTCTGTATGTCTGTCTGCGTGACTGTATGTGTCAGCATGTGTCTGTCTGTCTGTGCATGTCTATGTGTGTTTCTTTGTGTGTGTTGTGTGTGCCCCTTTGTTGTCTGTATGTGTCTGCATGTCAGAGTATATGTCTGTGCGTGCTGAATATATGTGTGTATTTCTATGTGTTTGTATGTATATGCATTTCTGCGTGTTTGTCTCTGTGGGTGTCAGTATGTGTTTGTCTGCCTGTTTGTCTGTATTTGTGTGTGTGTGTGTGTGTTTGACCGCGTGTGTGTCTATGTGGCTGTATGTATGTGTCTGCATGTTTGTCTGCGTATGTGTGGCGTGTGTGTCAGTGTGTGAGCACGAATGTAAATATGTGTGCTGTGTGTTTCCCTGTGTGTGTTTATATGTAAGTGTCTGTGTGTGTGTCTGTATTTTTGTCTGAGTGTTTGTGTCTCTGTGGGAGTGTCCGTGTGTGCATGTGTGTGTCTCCATGCATGACTGGATTTATGACTCTATGTGTGTATGCCTGTGTTACGTATGAATGTATGTATGCCTGTATGTTTGTGTGTACGTATGCCTGTGTGTATGTGTGTATGCATGTTTGTTTATATGTATCTGTGCATGAATGTATGTAATGTATGCATGCATATTTGTGTGTGTAAGTGAGTGGGTGAGCGTGTGTATGCCGGTGTATGTATGCACGCGCGGGTTTTTGCATGCACTTTACAACTCATGCTTTTGTGTTCTTTTATAATATTCATAATATGCATAACATCATATGATCATAACATGCTTTATTAGTAAAATACAACTGCTGTGCGAAAGATGGTTGACTGGAAGGGCCGAATGTAAGACGGGCCTGCGTGCCCAATTTGTGACCCTTTGAAAATTAAGTTCGTTCGTTCGTTCGTTCCCTTACTTATTTCTGTCAGTAATTCTGTTTTCATCACTATCACTACCACGGCCGACTTCATCATCATATCTGCTAGCACCACAACTACCGTCACCATCACCATTATTACCCGTCTGACGAAGACCGTCTGCTGTAAACAATTCATAGGATCAGCAGAATCACGGATCAGGTGGCACCCTTGGTATTCGCTTGCGGCTTCTCCGGGTGCCGCGGCAACCAGTTTGAGAACCTCTGCTTTACAGCGTGTACAGACTAGGGGCAAATGTTTAGTATTTTGTGGTGGCGCTCCTCATGAGCAAGGTTCTCAATCCACAATCTTAAATTCTGTTTGTCTGGGCACATGGATAAAATCAGATGGAAGATGCATAACCGAGATAAGAAACAGAATAGGACAGGCAAAAACTGCATTTTATAAAATAAAGAACATCTTTTGCAATATATAGTTGTCATTGAGATTTACAAAAAGAATTCTTGCTTATTACATACACACAGTTTTAACATATGGCTGTGAATCCTAGACAATCGGTAGGCAGGTGAATCAATTTCTTGAGGCCTCAGAGATGTGGTTTTACAGAAGAATGCTTAGAATACCTTGGACAGCCAAAAGAGCAACCAAGAGGTTTTGAAAGAGGCGGGAGCCCGAAGACTACTTATCACAGACATCAGAAGGAGACAGTCATCATTTTTCGGCCATGTTATGAGAAGAAAACAACGAGAAAAGATTCTTGAGTCTTGTTGCATGGCATGGAGGTGTGTCGGCACACGAACTGATTCATCCTGCAGGAGATCGCAGATTGTGGAGAGGCAAGGCACCTGATGATGATGATGATGATGATACAAGGCAAGATATCAGTATCAATTGTGCCGTTCCAGTGTGTGGGCTTGAATTTGCGGTGGGGGGGGGGGGGGGGGGGAGGGATTTGGGATGGTGAGTTCACTGCCTTTCAATAAGCATGATGTAAAAGGCGACTACTTAAAGGTTTCATGACATTAGATATATTGAGCTTAAAGGAACATATATCGCAGCCTACTTGTATACTACAACACAAGATGACAACTGCCATTTTGAGGGTGAACGAAAAAGAAGGAGGAGAAGGAGAAGAAGAAGAAGAAAAAGAAGAAGAAGAACACCATCACAAACAATAACAACACTAAGAAAATAATTACATCTTTCCCAACAGCAAAAGAAAGTGTAAAAAGCCAACGTTTCAAAGAAAAATAAGACCTAAAAAAATGGTCTTGTCTGGCATCCGCTAACTCAAGACACGTTGAGATAAACACAAATATGAACAGAGAAACCGTTGGTATTAAAAACAATAATACACGAATCAAACATCTCAGCCGCCCAGCTTATGATTCAACTGGCAGAATTTACACAACTGACAGGAGAAAGTGTTCGATAACAATAGGGGCCAACTTTACATGAGAAAACATTGCGCTGGCATTGCTAGAGAGGCTATCTAAATTCTCTCGGGAATGGAAGGGAGACGATCGCTGGATATTTCTGTGGTTCTGAAAATTCGCCGGGGGTCACTAAATGGGTCGAAGCGAGCCCACGCTCGTGTTTGGGGGTGGAAAAAATTGAGGGGAAAAAAGGGGGAGGGGTGTGTCATATAATGGTCAAGACCTTCTTGCTTGCGAGCGAGTGTCCAGTGTTCAGTGTCCAGTGTCCAGTGTTCAGTGTCCAGTGTTCAGTGTCCAGTGTCCAGTGTTCAGTGTTCAGTGTCCAGTGTCCAGTGTTCAGTGTCCAGTGTTCAGTGTCCAGTGTCCAGTGTTCAGCTTCTACACTTCCTCGGCTGCAGTGCTGGATTTAAATAAGCTACATCTTAGTGCCTCACAATCTGTAGAGGTCTCAAAAATATTATATTTTGTTTGTTTGACTACCATGGACTATAAAATGGGAAATCAAGGGAATAAATATTAAAAGTTGGAACTTGAAGCTTTTTACAGGGCTATACAATATATAATTTATGTTATTTTGCAAACGAACTTTTTTCATTTATTTCAATAAACAGAAAGGACAGTATATTTCCATTATCCATAAATATCCTCTTTTTCTTCGCATTCACCAGCTGTAAACTCTAGCGGAAAGTTCTGGTTGTTCGTCCACTTGTGGATTGTAGTCCTGTTCCAGAATCTCAATGTTGCATGAGCATCAGTTTTACAAATCTGACTTATTTGTATGCAGACTGTTGGTTTCTTGCCTCTCAGGCAAATGCACTTCGACTTCGAAGGAATCCGTATATATAAAGGGTGAAAGAATTTTTAAGTTGACTCAGATAGGCTGGTGTCATCTAAAACGGTAGGGGCCTCAGAGCTTTGCATGGCTTAGGGCCTCATCACATCAAGTTAAAGGCAGTAGGCAGATAGGTGGATATTGTCATGCATGCATGAATGGAGAAAGGAGGGAAGGAGGGAGAGAGTAGAGAGACAGATATAGATAGAGAAAGAGAAAGAGACACACACACACAGAGCGAGAGAGATAGATAGAGATAGATAGAGAGAGAGAGAGAGAGAGAAGGGTTTGGGAATCACTGTAGTGTTTCGTATCAGCTCTCTTCTCCTTATATCTGATGATAAGCCTGGGGAACCTTCTGTCATTGCTGGGAATGAGAATTCGGCCATACACAGATGGAGCTGTTTTATATTCACACATTATGGAATTCAATATGAAGTAGGTCTTTTTAACTGTCCACTGGACCGTCTTATGTCTGCCCTTCTATACCTTTCTCAGTTTCAGTCATTTCTTCCTTCTTTTAATTTGCTCACATCTCTACTTACTTCAATTCCTCACGCACTCTTTCTTTTTTCTTTCCTACTTGATTTTTATTATTATTTTTTTTTTTCATACTTTCGTCCCTCATTTCTCTTCGCCTTCATACACAAAGTTCCCATCTTTTGTCTATTCTTCTTTGTCTAATTCCTTCAAAACCACTTTATTTAAATCCCCCCTCTTATAATCATGTCTTTCGTTCTGCGTTCTTTCTCTCTTTCGTTCAATTCCGTCCCCTTTCATTATTTCTTCTTTTATTCTTTTAAATTCTTCCTGCATTTTATTCTTCCTGCTTTACTTTTCCTCTACAGTCCTTTTCAAATTCCTCCAATTTGTTTTTCTCATTTTCCCTTCATTCTCTCCTTTCCTGTCCCCTCCTTTTAATAGTTCTTTATTATCTTCAATCTTGTATCCATCCTTCAATCCCATTCCTTTTCTATCCTTCTTTCCATTCCCACTTAATTGCTTTCAAAATCAAATATTCACCCTGCATTTCATTCTCTACGTTCTCTCCCCCCCCCCCCAGCCCAAATTACTATTTATGTTATTGCTTGCCCCCCCCCCCACCCCCCATTTATTTAACATCTTTACTATTCCTTCCTACCCTCCCACTAATCTATCATTCATCCTCTATTTTATTGTTTCGTTTATTTATTGATACGCTCTATATTCCATTCCCTTTGTTTTTCCCCAGTATATTCTTGAAAAATTCTTCATAAAGCAATGGCAAACTATTATATATACATTTGCCCAGAAAAACCACATGACCCAAAAACGCTGGCACTGGTTCTGCAACATAAGGTAAAGGATGTGCAACCAACTTTTAAAAAAGTGCATCATTGCGTTTCTCCTTCTATTTTTTCACTACACACACACGTATACACACACACATACACGCACACACACACACACACACACACACACATACACACACACACACCATGTATACGAGGTTGCTTTGAAAACCTAACGAATGAATAGTTATGATGATATCAACATTATAGTTTTATGAGTTGATAATGACCTACCTGGGGTAGGAGCCTGTCCAACCACTAGGCGCGTCCACCAGGTGGCGGATGGTGGAAAGGCCTCTAGATATAGAGGTTAGCCACGAATATATTGAATAAGTGGCCGTGGACCAAAACAGGTGATGGTCATTGAGAGGAGGCGAGTTAGTTGGTGGGACAGCTAACTCTATAAAATACCTCAAAACTCTACGACATGGCCATCGGCGGGTAAGAGGCGCCATAACCTCTCCCCCCTGCTGCCTTGCAGGGTAAGTCTCTTTAGACAAAGGCTATTGGAGTCAACCATATACAAACCGACGGAAGGCAAGGGGAAACCACCGCTGTACTATCCCAAGAAAATCATGCCTCAAAATAATACGAACACAGTCTTGAAAGCAACAAGTCAGAAAGAACTACAGGAAATGATAGACATTGTGGTGTTAGAAAGTGGAAGAATGGGCCTCAGTTTGAATAATGGGAAGACAGAAGTAATGGTGGTATCAAGGAAACGAATTATTCCTAAGTGTGTAATAAAAGTTGATGGTGTTATTTTAGGACAAGTACAGAAGTTTAAGTATCTGGGCACATCTATAACATCAGATGGAAGATGCATAACTGAGATAAGAAACCGGACAGGACAGGCAAAAACTGCATTTTATAAAATGAAAAACATCTTGTGCAATGTATCCTAGTCATTGAGAGTTAGAAAAAGAATTCTTGCTTGCTTCATACATCCAGTTTTAACATATGGCTGTGAATCCTGGACAATAGGTAGGCAGGCCAAACAATTCCTGGAGGCCTCGGAGATGTGATTTTACAGAAGAATGCTTAGAATACCTTGGACAGCCAAAAAGAGCAACCAAGAGGTTTTAAAAGAGGCGGGAGCCCAAAGACAACTTTTCACAGACATCAGAAGGAGACAGTCATCATTTTTCGGTCATGTTATGAGAAGAGGGAAAATAGAACATGTTGTGACCACTGGAAAGATATGTGGGAGGAGAGATAGAGGTAGACAACGAGAGAAGATGCTTGACAGTCTTGTTGCATGGCATGAATGTGTGTCGGCACACGAACAGATACATGCTGCAGGAGATCGCAGATTATGGAGAGGCATGATCGTCCACGCCAGTCGGCAAGGCATCTGATGATAATGAGTGACTTTGACAAAACGATATTGCCAATATGAACTCCACATTTAATCTCGAATAGAAGTTACAGAATTGTTTTTGTATCTTGTGCATGTAACATTGTCAGAGTTGAACATAACCTTGGTTGAGCAGCGCAGACATAATTGGACAAGAGCAAAGGCAAAGGTATGTTAGAAGTTTTGTTTTGTTTTGAGTACCAGGGTATTGTCTATCGTGATTTCATTCCTGAAGGCTGAAAAGTTAACCAGGAAATGTGTGATGATATCCTTCGTTGTCTTAGAGCTGCAGTTACCTTTGGCCAAAATGAGGGAAACGCTTGGCAGAATGTTAAGCTTTGAAATTATTTGTGCTTCTATCAGCGCACATAAGGAAAGTAGTCTACGGTTTCGCTGCCTGAGCTACTGAGTTTAGTGCTTGGTTGCAGCCCTGTGAGCTGTGTTTTTTCTAAAGAATGTCTTTCATTTGAGTAGCGGTTGTGACGTTTTGTTCAATAGGCCGGTGGCCAGTTTACGTGTGAGCTGGTGAAATACCTTATGTAAGAATTCTACGTGTGTATAGTTACCAACTTATCGTGTCTGACTACTTCATTCAACAGCAAACTGCATTTCTGGTGGCGATTATTGGCTTTGGCGCCTCCAGCAACTGAAATACGCATTTACTGTGTGAATATATTTCTGGATTGTTCCGGAACTAGTTGTTTATTCACCAGTTTTTCAGATGCAACAGTGAGGGACATTTGATTTGATTCGCACTGGCACAGGAACGGAGCAGGTATAGGTGAACCCGATTGCGGTACCGTTGAAACCTCGACTAGCTAACTAACTAAACAACTAACTAAGAGATGCAATTAGAAGAAATGTCACGAAAAATGGAGAATAAACAGTTAGTTTTGTGCTACATGACAATGCACCAACACGTCGATCCCTACTGATTCAGCACTACCTCGTAACACATAATGTGACTGCCCTGGAACATCCTCCAGTTTCTTCCGACCTGGCATCGGCTGATCTTGTCTTCTTCCCCCGCCTAGCATCGAACGGGAAGTGATTCAAGGATACCGAGGACCACCTTATTGCAAATGTGACGAAGCAGCTGAAAGAGGTGTCAAAGAACAGGTCCTAGCAATGTTTCCAACCACAGTATAAAGGTAAGGCAAGTGTGTGCAGTTACTGAAGGGAACTATTCTGAAAGAAGTTAAAGGTAAATTACTACATTGTCACTTATTTCTTTCACAACTGATATATCCTGGAAGTTTTTAAATAAACAACCCAAATAATTTCTTGAAGCCTCAGAAATGTGATTTTACCAAAGAATTCATGCAATTTCACGGACAGCCAGAAACAAGCAAATCACATGTTTTGAAACAGGCAAGAGATCGAAGTCAACTTATCACAGACATCCGATAGAGACGGTCATCATTTTTCTATGTCATGTTATGTAAAGGTGAGAGCACAAAGACAACTTATCACAAACATCAGATAAAGACGGTCATCATCTCTTGGTCGTGTTATGTAAAGGTGAAAGCACGAAGACAACTTATCACAAACATCAGATAGAGACAGTCATCATTTCCCGGTCATGTTATGTAAGAGGCGAGAGCACGGAGACAACTTATCACAAACATCAGATAGAGATGGTCATATTTTGTGTGTGTGTGTGGGGGGGGGGGGGGGTCATGTAACGTTAAGAGAAAAGGGAACCTGGTCCATGTTGTGAGGACAGGAAAGAGCTGTGGAAAAAAGACAGAGGAAGACAACGTGGGATGATTTTTGACAGCTTTGTATCATGGCATGGAGTGGTGTCAGCACATGAGCAAGAATTGTTCTTCACAAATATTCAGTGGTTTTATGTCTTAAGGTGCCTGAACTCCTAGGTCCCGGCGCTTATGTGTAGACTACCAGATTTTACTACCAAAAAAAATGTAAAAATTTTTTTAACCTGACCAAACAGCAGTTTCTTCCCAAACTTAACATTTTGGCACTGCAGTGAGTGAGTGACTTTCTACCCCACCAGGACATCACACAAGCGATAAACACCCGATGACACAAAGTGCCACCATGTGGATGAGGATCACCGTGGAGAGGTCCCAGAAACCGCGTTCAGACATTTGGCCATTTTTATGGCCTACCTATATTGCGGCCCCTGGCAAAAGCCAGAGTGGGGCTTCAAATAACAAAAAATTACGTCCTGAAAAGGACGTAAAGACTAGTGTAATAATATTGGCACTGCAGAAACTCAAACGGACTCACATCACTCACATCCCGTCAGAGAAGCAGAGATATGTTTGTTTCTGACGCGCAAATTCCCTCTGCCGAATGCATTCATATGTGGGTTGTCAACGCAACTGCCTGGATGGAATGCCTAATTCAAACATTGCAGATAGGGACGTGTTTTCGTCTGGTCTTAAGTTTCCCTGATAATGATTTGGGTAATGGCGGAACTGACGTGGCCGTTAATAACCAGGTTATAGTTCATGGCGGGTCAGAAATATGAGTAGCTTCCCTTTATTGGGAAGGGGAAACAACCCTAGCAGTTAAATAATTTAGTAGGGGGGAGGACTGCTGTGGTGTTTGGTGGAGTCGTATGTTAGCTGACTAAGTAAATTTCATTTATCGGCAAAGTTAGTTGCGTATCGTTTACACGACATTGCAGAACACACCCCAGCATTTTTTGGCTGTTGTTTTTCTAGGCAAATTTACGTCGAATAGTTTGCTATTGCTTTATGGACGGTCGGCTTTTCGATAGCACTGTCGAAACCAACGCAAGGCTATTAGCCCACAGCTGGGATCGAACCCGACACCCCAGCATTACGAATCGAGTTCGCAACGCCTAAGCTACAGACGTCGACCATTTATCGGCAGAGCGACCATAATTTTATGAGCTGCAACGAGACATCCCAGTAATACTATGACAAACCGGATAATCTAAGCAAGACAGTTTAACAAGCGGCCCTCCGGTTCCATCCCATTTTCCGACATTTGTTTTCCCTGGGTCACCGGGGTGAAAAAGTTAATTACTCGCTTGTCAAAAGTATTGAAACCGGAATCACCGCCATCAAGTAAAATACGACATAAT
>CAJHNH020004902.1:694137-726974 GCA_905116865.2 Candidula unifasciata
CGGCTGCATCTACTTCCCAGGACTACACCCGGTACCCACTCAAGGTTTGGTCGACCTGAGGGCCAAGGTCATTTTTGAAGAAAAGTTCGGCTCCGCCAGGGAGCGAACCCGCGACCTTCCGATCCGCGGCGCGCGTCTAGCCGCTCTGCCACTGCGACTCCCACGCCGTTTTGCAGTCCGGTCATAGCTGTAGATTCACAGCTCTCGCGTGGTTCTCTCAAACGTCATACTTCAAGCAGAGCATTCAGAATAGCAGCCTCGTGTATGGCTCGTCCGTCCTCAACAGTAGCTTCACCTTCAAGCCTGTCTGCTTGCTCGTTTCCCTGCACGCCTGAGTACCCTTTCAAACATATGCAGCTTATAAGTGTCAGCTCCGACAGCTTCAGAGACTAACCACTGTCTTCAGACCAAACACATATGTATCTTCCTGAACATCCTCACTACATCACCGAGAAAGCTTGGGGTGGAGAGGGGGGGGGGGTGTCACCAGTCATGTTACTGCTCTGGTCACTGCCATGGCCTCTACCGTCAGACCACTTGTGGTCAAGGAGCTGACAACTGACATGGACAATCATTCTTAAAAGGGAAACAAATGAAGTGAGGAAACTAGGACATCTGCAGCAAACCCCAGGACGAATAATGATCTTCAAGGCCAGAAGAGCTGCACTGTATTCCTTCCTTGATGTTAAAATAGCTTCCCTTGATAGAACGGAATTGGAGAGAAAATAGAAGCAACGTGGCGTATTACGGCACAGGAGGATAGTGATAATGATAAGGATGATGATTATAACGACGACGACGACCATCGATGATGATGATAATGATGATGATAATGATGATGATAATAACAATGATGATGATGATGATGATGAACCATAATATGGATACACTAGGTTTGAAGAGGCAACTAATTGTTCGAATCCAATTATTTCCTTACTGTACAATTTTAATTATCTGCAAAAGAATGAAGGAAAGAATGAATGAAAATTATTTTCCAGAAATTATAAATTAGGCCCGCCGGCCTGTACTAAATAAGGCCCTTCCAATTACGCGGGGCATCAAATGAAATTCCTAAAATTGTGAAATAAATTACAATGACCCTACTGTCTTGCAACCTGTCTATATTATGCTTAAGGATGTCAAGAGTGTTACGCACGTGCAGACGAACAAAGTGATGCCATAATGACAGTTTAAAGATGATCGCCCGACTTGTGACATGCACCTAAGTCAGAAAGGTAATCAAGCCTGCATATATCTTTCTGTCTATCCACTCATTCCTCATTCCATAAATACATCCAGTCGCTAACCATACCCGACCTCAAACCCTGACACACAAATACGTAATCCAGACAAGCAGAGGACAGGCAGACAGATAGAGAGACAATTAGACTCAGTAAAAATGATTTCACGGCCTTTAGTACAAGAAACAGTAGGAGTAGTAGTAGTAGTAGTAGTAGTAGTAGTAGTAGTAGTAGTAGTAGTAGTAGTAGTAGTAGTAGTAGTAGTAGTAGTAGTAGTAGTGGTAGTAGTAGTAGTGGTAGTAGTAGTAGTAGTAGTAGTAGTAGCAGCAGCAGCAGCAGCAGCAGCAGCAGCAGTAGTAGTATTAGTAGTAGTAGTAGTAGTAGTAGTAGTAGTATTAGTAGTAGTAGTAGTAGTAGTAGTAGTAGTAGTAGTAAGTAGTAGTAGTAGTAGTAGTAGTAGTAGTAGTAGTAGTAGTAGATAAAGTGGTGGCGGCAGTAGTAGTAGTAAGAAAGAATGCCAAAAGAGGGACACCGAAAGAGAATCTGGTTATGATCATGAAATGGGTGGAGATTGGTTGAATGTGGGGATGCCATCAAAGCAGTGAGCATGTGAGTGTCATGGTGTACACCCGAGCCACAGAAACCACGGGTACAACATGGAGTAAGCTTGGGCTGAGAACCGGCTGAGGACACAACCGTTGTGTGGCCAGTCCACATGTTTAGTGGTTCTACTTATTTTGAATAATTTAGCAATAGGAGGATTAAAAAAAAAGGTAATAGTAACAAAGCTGAACAAGTCGTATGAGTTGTGTCCATATTCTGATAGCTTCTTCTCTTCGTCGTCTGACCGTGACTGCAGGATAGGATTTTAATTCTAGCTTCCGACATAGCATTTGAAGCACTTTACCGAAGTTTCGAACCCTGATCTTCAGAGGAGAGCCAAGTGTTTGACCGTTCGGTCAGCAGACAGATAGTTTTGTTGTGAAATAGACTCTCACTTCGTGGACTTCTGGACGTTTCGGCGAAATAGCATTGATTCCCTGACCCTTAACAAGCGTATGGTCAAGGCAACCAATTACTTACTGACATTGGATTCGATGGGCTAAAAGGCGCATATATCGCAGCCTAGCTGTAAGCCACAAGACAATGTGATAATAGAATATTTAAGGACGAACAAAGAAAGAAGAAGAAGAAGAAGAAGAAGAAGAAGAAGAAGAAGAAGAAGAAGAAGAAGAAGAAGAAGAAGAAGAAGAAGAACAACAACAACAACAACAACAACAAACCGATGCCATCCCTCCCCGTATATACAAAAATATACACACGGGAATGCGCACCCACACACAATTAACCTATGACTGAAACGCTAAAGAGACGTACAATTAAGTTCCTTTCACAGAAACAAGAAAATGTCATAAATTAAAATATTAAGGAAAATATTAACTGGAAAGACATGACGGCAGAGAAAATTATTGTAATTTAAAGAGAATATCAAATAATGACGAATGAAAAGATGTCTGCCCCGAAATCTCGGACGGCGAGAAGTGATTGACCGTCTTCAGTTCTGGATTCCAGTTTCTATGGAGACGCGAATGCGGCCATTTATTTGAAGGCAACCCACGTTTATGCATGTCCCTAAGCAGACGTAGAAAATACACTTTTATGAAAGGAAGATTTATAAGAGATGAATGCGGACGGACTAGCAAGTAAATATGGAGCGCTTGTATTCAAATCAATTCAAATGCTTCCTTCTGAATATATTTGTATTCAGAGACGCAAATCATAACTTTCAGATAATTCCAGATGCAGTGCCTCTTGAATGTTTGTAGGGCCCAAAGAATATTCTACTTCTTTTTCCTCACATCATCTGTTACTGCTTAGTGTGTCGAAGGAGATATAAAGTTCGGCTTTTTGCCATTCTGTCCGTCCCCGACCGCAGACACATCATGCTGTGCTAGGGATTCTCTGATGTTATCTATCCATTTGTTCTTGGTCTACCTCTTGATCTAAGTCCTTCTGCTCGTTTGGTGTGTGCCTTGTATGATATTACGTCACAAAGCATTCTCTCCATCTAAGCAAACCATCTTTGAATTGCAGTCTTTTCGCATTTCTCTTTTGCCCAGTGTTTATCTTACGATCGCATTCCTGATTTGATCTATTCTGATCATTTCATTTCCAAGGCTAGCAATTCTCCAAAGAATGTTAACATTGTAGAATACCTTGCTGGTAAACAAAAAAATTGGATGAATTAAGAATCGATAAAGCACAGAGGACATTCCCTGGCGCGCCCTATCCCTACGTTCAGTAGCTAGCGCCGAGTTTCAGTTCCAATGGTATCAGTAAAAGTCTAATTGATGTCCTATCCCACCTTTCTCCTCAGTGTTGACTGTCAGCAAGATCCCTAGAGCAGTCCCCGCTGCACTGTTTTCTTCAGTTAGTAATGTAGTTACCAACGAGTGTTAATAAAAGTAATGAAAGGTAATGAAAAGTGCTATAAGGTAATGAAAGGTAATGAAAAGTGCTGTAAGGTAATGAAAGGTAATGAAAAGTGCTATAAGGTAATGAAAGGTAATGAAAAGTGCTGTAAGGTAATGAAAAGTGCTGTAAGGTAATGAAAGGTAATGAAAAGTGCTGTAAGGTAATGAAAGGTAATGAAAAGTGCTGTAAGGTAATGAAAAGTGCTGTAAGGTAATCAAAAATACTGAAAGGTAATGATAGACGCCACTACCACACACTGTTGGAGGTAGCAAGATGCCAAGAAGCCTGGTTGCTTGTGGCCGACGGTGAGAGCCTTTAAAGATGATTACGATAATGAAGTGAATAATGATGTACATCACCCCCCCCCCCCCCCCCCCCCGGTCTATGCATGCCCATTTAACCATGTATATAAATTATACTTAACAGAATTTGTTTTTACATTTCAAATTATTTCAAATGTATTATAAGTATTTACACTTCAGCAGATTATTATTATTATTATTATTATTATTATTATTATTATTATTATTATTATTATATTATTATTATTATTATTATTATTAATTAATATAAATAAGGATTAGGCCTATTGAAGCGTGGCCCTCCCTTCGGCCAAGAAGATGTCTGGCAACTTGGCATCAGAAAATGCTGAGCGTGTGCTCCAACACTGTAAACTATATGCTTCTAACAGATAGACAATCTGGCATAGTCAAACCTCAATGAAGACAACGATATATGGTACACAGGAAGATCTGGACTGCACGATAGCTTTCATGAAGGCTACTGACCTTCTGGTGTACGTTTTCTGGCTGAAGGGTTAAAAAAAGAAAAGATAAAAACATCTGTAAAAATAATAAGAGTAATGATCGTAGTAGAAGTAGAAATAAGAGTAACAAAAGTGAGAACATGTAGACTCTTACTCACAGCTAGCGATGTGTAGTGGGCACTGCTGTGTGTCCATGGGGAACTTCTCTAGATGCATTGGGCAGCTAGCCTTGATGGTCAGTCTGAATCAACACAAGTTAATCAACAAAATCAAGAAAGCAGCAAGTGTTTAGTTCTTTCTTCAAAAAATTCCACCCTCAGAAAATACCACCCTGTTACTCGAAGATCCATCATTCGGATGAGAATCTACTAGGAGACAATGCAAGAAATCCTGTTCGACAGTACGACACATTTATATTAGGGCACCTGAAGGTTGGGAAGTAATCCAACGTGGGTGGGTCCAGGTCAAGTTTTTCACATTTCACAAATGTGACCTCTGGCGTATGTTCATGAGCACTGAAAACTGGCACATAATTCGTGATATTTTAAACTACGAAACGCTGTGTTGGTGACAATGAATCATATACATATTTATCACTGTCAGCGGCGACAGTAGTAGTAGCAACAGAATCAGGAGGAGTAGCAGTAGCGACAGCATCAGAAGTAGTAGTAATATTAGCAGCAGATGCAATAGTCGCAGTAGCAGCAGTAGTAATATTTTCAATAGACGCATTAGTAGTAGAATTACTAGCAGAAGTAGTAGTATCTGTTGACGCGTTAGTCATCTTCTTCTACTTCTTCTTCAGCTTTCCGAACCCTTAAGTTTTTTTTTTTTAATGCAGAGGGTTTCGTTGCTACAGATACCACTTGCCTCCGTTCATCTCTCTGGTTAGCCTGCTCTTTCCACTTGGGGACACCAAGTGTTTGCAGATCGACCTTGACATTATCTCTCCATCGTCTTCTTGGTCTGCCTCTCGGTCTACGACCATTCATAAGTAGTCGTAGAAGTAATCTTAGTAGATACATTAGTAGTAGTAATCGTAGCAGTAGAAGAAGTGATAGTGCTTGTTTTAGTCGCAGCAGCAGCAGCAGTAGTCATTGTTACAACATACACGTTTTACGAGGTAGGGATCGTAGTGCGACATCGTTAATCCGTTTACCTCGAGCTCTGAAGGCAGTGGGTTCGATTCACGGCTATGTCGTTCAGTTCATGAGTGAAATATTTACCATCCCTGAGGATCGTCGCTGGAGCTATGGAATCTATTCTTTGTGTGGCGCTCTCGGTAGTCGGCTAGCCTTTCGTGGAGAGAGACCGAGCTTATGGGAGAATAACCCGGTGCAATGTAGTCGATCCTCTTGACTTTAACCTTTAACCTTCAACAAGTTTCACAAACGGATAGAATACACGTGCACACACTCACCTCTGCGAGTAGAGAATGGTGCCGTCATGGGAGAGTCTAAAGAATTTGTTTGGTGTTGTGATGGTGTGCACGTAAGACGGCCCGCCGTTAATGAAGATGGTGTCCGGGCGCCAGATACGCTCCAGCATGATGACGTTCAGGGAGACGTTGGTGAGCTTTTCCAGGGAAGCGTTGAAGGAGAGTCTGCGGTCGGTCCACTTCTGCCGGAAGTAACAGTCCATGGAGTAGATCTGTGGAGATGCAGGTTCATTGTGGGATATTTGCATTTCTTTGTGCTGGTTATTTCACCACATGATCTTTACCTACTTTTCTGTTGAATGTTATCCCAAAGTTTGGAGCCCCTGTGGTGTAACGGCTAGACTCTTGCCTACAGATCGGAAGGTCGTGTGTTCGGGTCCTGACGGAGCCAGATATATTTCACACACACACACACACACACACACACACACACACACACACAAAAACCTTTCCTTCCAGGTCGACCCAGCCTTGAATGAGTACCAGATAAAGTCATGAGAAGTAAAGGCGGCCGGCATGATGTTGACCACAAGACCCAGGAAGTGCCGAGTGGTGTATAAAATAAAGTTCTGCCCCTACTTGACCCTGAAGGCGTACAAAATATTTTGTTTCTATGTTAAAGCACTTTTACTACCCCAAAGTTGGTGAAACCGGCTACACTTAATACCTATAGGTTAGCTGCCTATCCTTCACAGGACGTTGCAGAACAAACCCCAACAGCTCCCGGCTGTTGTGTGGTTTCTCTGGGCAAATTTACGTATAGTAGTTTGCGATTGCTCGCTGGACGGTCGACTCCCTGATACCACTGTCGAAACCAACGCAAGGCGCATGGCCCGCAGCTGGAATCGAACCTTAATATCTATATAGAGCCAATATTGATACATGGATATGCATGTCTGTACGAGAGTGTGTTGGTATGAGAGTGTATGGGTGTGTGTATGCATGTAATAGGGTGCGTGTTTGAGAGTGTATGTATGAACATGTATGAGTGTGTGTGTTGTATGTGTTTATAGAGTGTGTGACTGTGTGTGTATGCGTGGTGTGTGTGATTGTTTACGTATGGTTATGTGTGAGAGTACATCTATATGTCCGTCTGTCTGTCCGTCCAGCCGTCTTTATGTGTATTCGAAAGTATGCATTTAATATACATGCGTTTGTACTTTAATAGGAACAAAACATGTTTTATAGATACGTAGATTGTAATGTTGGTATTTTCACACGAGGATTACCTGGGGAATAATGTGAGGTTGAAACCTCAAGATACGACAGAAAAACGGGATAACGCAAATACTCGTAGAAACACGAGGTACTCAAGCAGGGTAGACGAACACGTGAAGCCACGTGGAACCCAGCACAAGTTTAAAAGATTAGTCAAAGGTATAATCAGACAGTCTGTGTTTGCCAGCTAGAGCGAAAGAGTGTACCTGAGATTCAGTGTGAATGTGACAGTGTACCTGAGATTCAGCGTGAATGTAACAGTGTACCTGAGATTCAATGTGAATGTGACAGTGTACCTGAGATTCAGTGTGAATGTGACAGTGTACCGGAGATTCAGTGTGAATGTGACAGTGTACCTGAGATTCAGCGTGAATGTGACAGTGTACCTGAGATTCAGTGTGAATGTGACAGTGTACCTGAGATTCAGTGTGAATGTGACAGTGTACCTGAGATTCAGTGTGAATGTGACAGTGTACCTGAGATTCAGTGTGAATGTGACAGTGTACCTGAGATTCAGCGTGAATGTGACAGTGTACCTGAGATTCAGTGTGAATGTAACAGTGTACCTGAGATTCAGTGTGAATGTGACAGTGTACCTGAGATTCAGTGTGAATGTGACAGTGTACCTGAGATTCAGTGTGAATGTGACAGTGTACCTGAGATTCAGTGTGAATGTGACAGTGTACCTGAGATTCAGTGTGAATGTGACAGTGTACCTGAGATTCAGTGTAAATGTGACAGTGTATTTTGCGACGTGAGGAGTTCTGTTCTGAGAGAAGACAACAAGAGGACAGCCTGACGATGATCTGATCCGAAGTGGCAACCAACCAGTTTGCGATTGCTCAAAAAGTGGAACCACCATGCTTAGAACTGCCTGAGCCACCATGGCCTGTATTCTGAATGTGAGGAAAGAGCACTGAGAGGTATTGAGTGCGAACGAGAGAATACTCCAAGTTGATGTCTGAACAGTGTCATATTATAATGCTGGACTGGCTAGTTTGTAGTGGACACTGACTGGACAAATGGTTTGTGAAATTGTAATAAAGCATATTATTCAGACTAAGGACTGGGCACAACAGATTTCGTCAACATATGTTCAAATTTTTCGGTGTAGGAAACATGGAGATGTGTCCCTGCAGCGTGGCACCCGAAAATGCTGAGCATGTGCTCCAACACTGTCAACTGTATGCTGACAACAGAGACGCAATCTGGCCTGTCCCAACCACAATGAAGACAAAACTGTATGGTACACGAGAGGATATGGATTGCACGATAGCTTTCATAAAGGCTACCGGTCCCCTGAGATAAGTTTTCTGACAGAAGGATCCAAGAAGAAGAAGAAGAAGAAGATTGAGATATCGTCTTTTCGTACCACCTGTGTCTAAGAGTGTCGATCACGTCTTCAATAAGAACAAACCCTTAGAAATCAGCTAAGACACGGGCGAGACATTATCACATAGATTAAAGTGAGAGAAAGAGTGTTTGGAAGCGACGAATGTAAGAATGAGCCTGCATGTGCTCCAGTATACGACCTTTAAAAAAAAGAGTTTGTTCTTTCGTTTTTTCGATATGTCCTTCTCACTGGAACATAAATTAAAGAGGAAAAAAAGAAAGAACAATAATTCCTTTCTAGATATTTCAGTCCTCAAGCAGACCCTCCATGTCTGCCTACTAGCCTGTGTGTAGATGTCCTTCCGACTAAATCACAAACCATAAATATAAAGGTATGTCTCCCACACGGTCTGTCTGTTGGTAGCCTTCAAGTATATCTGGGTGCCGGCTGTCTTATAAATTAGACAGCTTTTACCATGCCAGCTTGTCTGTCCGAGTGTTTGCATTTTTATGTGTTTATTTGTCTGCCTTTCTGACCTATACTTGTTTCTACTTATCGTACATTATCCCTCCAACAAATAGAAGCCCTTGACACATCCTCATAGCCTGATGCGATGGTTTTCTTGTAAACAACCAACATAAAACTTTTTGCTGTGCTGGAGAGTTCCGCAATTCCAGACAACAATCAGTTAAACCTGACACTGAATTATTGAACCCCTGTCTTTGCGATCCCAGACCCCGCCCCCACCCCGCTGGAGGGATGATGTATGAGGGGTATCAACAGATGTTGAACCCAAAATATTAATATACCCGACCATGTCTAAGGTAATTTCGTTAAAAAAACTTCATAGGCGCCCTTTCAGACGAAATTTACAAGGGGAGAAAACTTCTCACAACCTTTAACAGTCAAGGGAAATAATCCAACATGTTTTCCATTATATCTTGGCTTGAGTAGAATCCTGTTTTGCAGATTGAGAATTGACAAAGAAATGAGGCAGGCGATATTTGTCGACCCAACGGCCCCAAGGACTGCCAAATCCGTCTAGGAAGACGTGAAATGAGTGAGAATACAGTTGTGACAAGTTTATTACCGTCTGTCTACCACAAAGCGTGTACGGAAATCCCTTAGGAGCTTCGTTTGGGATGAGTTAGTTACAATTTGCCGATGGTCATACAATTTCACGGCGTGAGCAATTGTGCAAACACCAGAGTTGTTAACTTCAACGGAATTCAATTAAAACAAGATTTGTATGTTGATGGCGTAACAAGGTTCAACAGTTTCTTTTCCTGTAGATTGACTACGTTGGGTAAAAGATCTTTCGTTCTTGGGTCGATTGACTATTTCGGTTAATGGAGGTGTTAGGAGACAATGTTGGCGTTTTGATCGCATCTCCCTCTCTTCTCTCAGTGTGTCGGAATGTGTGCCTGTCTATTTTTCTTTCTGCCTGTCTACCACCCGGCATGGCTTTCAGTGGACCACTAAAAACAGGTAGATGACATGGTCTTCGCTGATGACATTTCTCCTGTATCCCACCCGTGGAATGAGATGCAAGGTAAATATTCTTGATTTGAAATCACAGCTATTAGGTTTAAAAATCCACCAGGAAAAGGCAAGATAATAAGGAATAAATCAGGAAAAAAGTAATGTGGTTTCTCTAATAGTATCCCACTCCAAGATGTGGAGTGGTACATCTGTTTTGGTAGTAATGTAAAAAAAAAAAAAAAAACCATGGGGAACTGAAAGCGATATTAAAATAGGAATACAAAAGACAAAAGAAGATTTTATACCACTAGAAGTTTTGTAGAGGTCCACGGAAATTATAAAACTGATACTAAACTTAAAAATTGTAATTCTAATGCCAAATCAGTACTGTTGAATGGAGTAGAAACATAGAGAACAACTAAAACATTTACTAATAAACTACAAACATTCATGAAGTGGTGCCCGCACAAAAAAAGATAGAATCAAATGGTATGATAGAATCACTAATATGGAGTTTTCGGAGAGAACTAAACAGATTCCTGGGAATCAAGGGTTGCAGAAAAGGATATAACACATGTTTAAAAAAAACCACAACAATTATGTAACTAGCGTGTCTTTGCATTGGAATTCACAGGGAAATAGCAATCAAGACGACACACACACACACACACACACACACGCACACACACACACACACACACACACACACACACACACGCACGCACACACACACACGCACACACACACACACGCACACACACGCACAACTCACGGAAAAGGGAGCTACAGAGTGACGTTAAAAAGACAGAAAGAGCATAGGGAGGACATGGAAAGGACAGGGGGAGGACATGGACAGGACATGGAAAGGACAGGGGGAGGACATGGACAGGACATGGAAAGGACAGGGGGAGGACAAGGGGAGGACATGTGGTGAGCTGCAATATTATGGCTACAGGACGACTTAGCATGAGTTGGTTGGTGGCCTAAGCTTCACTAGGGGGGGGGGTATAGAGCAGCAGAAGAAGTTTGCCATTGCCTATCGACGGCTGGCTCTGCTTACGGTTGTTAAAATCAACGCAAAGAGGTCTGCTCCCAAATCGATTGCAGGTAGACTCCAGCCGGCGATTTCGGAATTACAAAGCGCCTTCGACACACAGATGCCGACCCAGACAAAAAATGCTCTCCGAATGCCAAGGTTACACAAATGGGGAGAAACCTCTAGAAAACCGACACCGGTCTGTTTGGTATTTCTGGCGTGACCACTCGAGGATTGTTTGAAAATGTCCCAAACAAAGACAAGTGATTAATCAATAACTCACGGTGAAACTTCTGTTGAATTCGGTGGTTTATTTCTTTTGGTCAAACATTTCCTAGACTTGAAAATCTGGCCAGGAGAAGTCTAATAGTTTGCTGACTAACATTCCTTCATTGTCTTGTGTGTGAGGGAGGGTCTACAAATGGAGAGTACTCATCGTGTATGGGGGAGGAGACGGTCCATAGATGGGGAGTACTCAACTTGTGTAGGAGATGAGACGGTCTATAGATGGGGAGTACTCATCGTGTATGGGGGAGGAGAGAGTCTATAGATGGGGAGTACTCTACATGTGTGGGAGATAAGACGGTCTATAGATGGGGAGTACTCAACTTGTGTGGAAGAGGAGAGGGTCTATAGATGGGGAGTACTCAATTGTGTGGGAGATAAGACGGTCTATAGATGGGGAGTACTCATCGTGTATGGGGGAGGAGAGAGTCTATAAATGGGGAGTAATTTAACATGTGTGCGAGAGAAGACGGTCTATGGATGGGGAGTACTCAACATGTGTGAGGGAGGGTCTATAGATGGGAGTACTCAATATGTGTGGGGGATGAGACTGTCTATAGACGGGGAGTATTCAACATGTATGAGAGAAGGTTTATAGATGGAGAGTACTCATCATGTTTTGGAGAGGAGGCGGTCTATAAATAGAGAGTACTCAGTATGTGTGGGATAGGAGAGGGTCTATAGATGGAAGATAATCAATGTGTGTGATAAGCTCTATACCCGCACAGGACTGTCGCTTACACCAGGCTGGTGTATCCGTTATGGGTGCCCTGGTGATGACAGCTTTGGAGATTGTACGGGATCTCTGCCGTTCAGCTCGATATGTTTTAATCTCTGGATAAATTAGTTAAGTATCTTTTACAGGACGTTGCAGAACCAACCCCAGTACTTCCTGGCTGTTGTGGTTTTTCTAAGCAAAATTATGTCCATTAGTTTGCCATTGCCCCTGGACGGTCGGCCCTCGGTACCACGGTCGAAGCCATCGCAAGACAAACCGTCTGCAGCTGGGATCGAAACAGGCACCCTGGCATTGCGAAGCGCGTCCGTAACGCCTCAGCCACAGACGCCGACAATCTCGGAATGGTATGGTATATTAAAATAAACGACGAAGAGATTGAGAATATTACAGCTTTTGAATAGTTAGGCTAAAAAATTATTAACAGCGACTTCACACCAAAAAAATGTCAGTAAAAGACTTGATTTAGCACTAGACTAAACAGCATGGAGATTGATTGATTGATTGATCTGATTCAAGAACCGACATCACAGCACCCGGGGCATTAACATAAGCGCTCCGTCTTCATCTTCAGCAGCCAGCGAAGAGTTCCGATACCAATGGTGCCAGTAGCTTTCTGATTAAATGTCTGTCTTGCCTTTCCTCTGAGCCTTGAGCTTCTGCCAGAACCACTCGTCACCCCCAACTGCATCAATCTCACCAGACTGTGGTGATCCATCTGCTCCTCCGAATTGTACACGCTCTCCCACAAGGCACTAACCACGTCTGCCCTATCATGTAGCAGTATTCCACCAAGTTGTGCAGAGCCAGCCAGTCTGTCCGCCTGTTCATTTCCCAACACACCGGCGTGACCCGGTGAAAGAATCCAGACAATACTCCTCACTCGTGTCCTCCGCAGCGAAGCATGACACTCTGCACGAAGCATACCTGTTCTGATCTTCCTCAGCATGCTTTATGAATCAGTTACAATTACAATGTGTGTGTGTGTCGTGTTCTCTAGCCAGCGGAAAGCTGCAGTAACCGCCTCCACCTTCATTCTTAAGCTGGATGTTGTGGTATCATATGCTAGGCTCTGCTGCACCAAACGTCGACCATTAACTTTTGCTTAAAAGCCCCAAGCACTTCTTTGGCTCTTGACACTGAACCGTCTGTGTAAATGATCAAATCCTCTGAGCGAGCATTATCTTGAATTAATTGCTGAATTTCCACCTCTGTGGCACCTGCTGGCCAGTCTCTGCATTTCCGGCTCAGCGTGATTATGACTCTACACAAGTCTGACTGCTCAGGTGGCACTTTGACCCACTCCTCTCCTCGCCTAATGTTTTCAATGATGCAAACCTATCTGATTGTGTCTTCTGCCTGAGCCATCCATGACCTCCCTCTTATCAGCCGCTGACCCTTAACTGCAATCAGAGCTTCATGCAGAGGGTGGTCTGTGTCTGCAGCTACCCTGAGATATGACTTCGCCTGCATCACCTTGTGCCTACCTGCAACCGTCGGCAAACCAAGGATGTATCGCATACACACCACTGGTGTGTCTCTGGTGCAACTCAGAATGACCCGCATAGCCGCGTTCTGTATGCGCTCTAGTTTGTCCATCTGACTCTTTGAGACGGTAAGCAGTCCCAGGCCATAATCCACCACTGACAGGATCAGATAGTGTGAAAAGCATTCTCTGCTCTATGTCAATTGCAGCCTTAGTCTTAAGTACACTAAGTCCTATTTTGCCATTCGTCACAACACTCTCCACATGGTCCTTAAATGACAGGCTCCTGTCAAATGTAATTCCCAGATACTTCAGTTTGCTCTTTCTGTTGACGTCTCTACCATCTATCGTGAGACTTGGGACATTAGTTTTAACGATTCTGTTGTCCAGAGAACACCACAAAACAGACGCCTTTTCCGGGTGGACGATAGCCTTCATTTCTGTACACCACTCAGTCACTTTGTCTACTGTCGCTTGTAGCTACCGAGCTGTTTGTTCCCTCTCTTCCCCATGCCTAAATGCAAGTATATCATCCGCAAAAGTCAGTATCCTTCCAACTCCTGGTGCTTCTAGGCTTGCAATCTTGCTCGTTTACACGTTGAAGAGCACAGGCGAGATGGCGGATCCCTGTGGCAGTCCTGGGGCAAAAGTGCATGGTTCAGAGGTCCATGAGCCCAGTCGGAGAGCAACCCGACATGAATACAGGACAGCTGCAACCCAATTCACCAGCCATGGATTGACCTCCTCCCTCAGTGCAGTCATTAAGATGTCGTATCTCACTCTGTTATAAGCATCCTCGAGATCCAGTCCTACCGCCATAGTTTCCTGTCTGTTCTGGAACCCTTCATAGACGTCAAAAGCAAAAGTGGCCGCATTTGCCCAAGTGTCCTTTCCTGGCCTATAACTTTCTAGACCTCTTGGGAGAAGCTTCCCCCTTTCCAAAAATTCTTGTAACTTTACAGCAACTATCTTCTCCAAGACCTTCCCAAATGTGTTTTGTAAGGTGATGATTCTAAAGCCACTAAGCTTAGAATGATCTTTAAAAGGTTTTGGTAGTGGGATTAGATAGCTGTGCACCCAGTCTTGTGGCACTGATGCTGTCTTAATACTCTGGTTAAAACAGTCGGCCATCTCCGCCAGGTCTACATCGCTCAAAGCCTTCATGTGACCATACCTGACACCATCAGGCCCTGGTGCAGTGTCTTTTGCTTTTTTCAAAATTTGTTTGATATCTTCCACTTGTATAATGTCTTCATAATGCATATTTTTCAAGGTGCCAGCTAACTCCTTTCTAACTGCATCCCTGATGTCTTCATCATTATGATCTGTCTGAGCTATAACCTGTGGAGAAAAGCCTCCCCTTTCTCCTCGTCTGTTGTCACACGCACACCATCGTCTCTACAAATTGTTCCGACTGTCATAGGCTGATCTTTTCTTTGCATCTGCCTTTGCAGTTTCCAGAATTTCCCCAATGTTTTATCGCCTCCTATGTCATTCACAAAAGTTTCCCACTTTGCTCTTTTGGCCTCTGCAGCACAGCGCTTGAAAACCTCCACCTTATCTCTTTTTACATTCTCCGCCATCTCCACTTCCTCTCGTGAGCTTGAGGATGTCTGTCGTACTTTCTTTAGCTGCTTCACTGCGGCTTTCTTTGCCTTCCATGCCTGTTCTACGCCTGGAGTCCACCATGGGGGCTGTAAAAAATTAGTTCTGGCAGTTCTTTTGCATGCTCCCCGTCTGAGGCGTCCAAGTAGGTTGTTGGTCCACTTATACTGGAAGGTCTTGCGTGCTCTCCCAACCTTAACCTTACTGTGTTTAGAAATCAAGACTGAACATGGTAGGTGATCACTTCCATGGTCATTCAGGACAGTCCATTTAACATCTAAAACCGACGACTGAGAGACAAATGTCAAGTCAATGGCTGTGTCTGCATCTCCAGACCTCATTGCCATTCTAGTCGACCTCCCATCATTGATACAGACCATATGGGAGTCAACCATGGCCTCTGCAAGAGCAATTCCCTGTCGGTTTTCTCCACTGCTGTCCCATTCTCTGTTCCTCGCGTTGAAATCCCCACATATGAGTAACCTATCACCTGGTAACTCCTCCAATTCCTTGAACCAGCTCGATTGTTCACTTCTGACAAAACAGTCTACAGTGGCATATATATTTATGAGGTTCCAACTTAAGCCACCAATCTCCACCTGTATCCCTTGAACCTCTCGTCCACTGTGGTTCCACTGGCTCAAGTCAAGCACCACATGCTTCACTCCCTCCTTTACCACTAGACCTTGTCCATGTCTCTCCTGTCCAACAGGGATTATATAACTGACGTACCGCGGGCAACAATATCTGTCTGTATTTAGTTCCTGGAGCATCATGACATCACAATAAAAAACCAACCTCTCCAGTACAGGACCTCTCTGTCTAGCACTGACAGTTCCAGTATCCTACTCTTACATAATTAAAGCTCAATCTCTCAACTTTTCGTCTTGTTCTCCTAGCACCTGCCCTCCTATTTCTATGCCTTCTTCTCTCCCCATTTCCTCGCCGTCTCCTCCTCACTCCCTCTTCACTAAACGCTGAATAATGTGTCAAGCGCAGAGCACGTGCCCTGTAGCTCCGGCCACGACTCTTATGTATATTTTTAAAATCCATACGAAAAGATAGAGTACTGAAGGAAATGACTGGTCGCCCTAGTATTGCCTGCCTGCTAGAGAAGGGGCAATGGATGTCCTGTAGGAGTCCATACGCCTGTTGCCGCCCCCCCCCCCCCCACGCCCGCCAGACGTCCAACGTTCACGACCAGCTCACCCAACATTTTGCTAAATCCCATGGACGTCAGGAAACTTTGTCCACTCTTAAACATCTGCTGCACTGTGAAGCCCTTGCTGACAAGACTCTCCCTGAAGTTAAATACACTAGTTGATTTATTGAAAGGCTGCACCTTTGAATAGACACCACCCCAGGAAACACTGATGACGCCGCAAGGATAGCTACAAACTGCAGCTCGCCTGTTGTTTCTACCACAGCCAGTGTAACCAACGAGGCAACAAGTAAAGAAACCTGATATCCTCGAGTATCCAGCGGTGGAAAACATTGCCGTCATGTGTTTGAACTGGTAAGAGGTTTAATTTAAGCGATGAAAACCGATGGAATACGCACAGTTTTTGCCTTGAAATAATCATGGTTGCTAGCGCCGCCATACCGGAAGATGGAGAGCCTATGACAAGCGAGTGAAAGTCAAATTTTTAAGATAATTGTTTTCCGTCCCAACTTATGAATGGACTCTCACTCAATCTTTTAAGAAGAAAATCGGACCTTTTAAACTTAAATATTACAGAACAATTCTAACAATACCGTGGACCAAGAAAAAGAAAAAAGGTCGACATGACCCAAATTTGACCCAAACATGACCCAAACATGACCCAAACATCAGGAAGAACTGGCTCATAAACAGCATCCTGTCAGGAAAGTTGAAGTATTGTGAACATGTCAAGCTTCATGCTGGTCTGGAGAGTTCGGTGATGGAGGAGGAGTGTCGGGAAAACAAGATAGAGGGCGACCATCGGGAACGTGGACACAGGATGTTGAAGATGTATTGGCTATGAAAGCACATTGAGCTGGGGAACTGGCTAGAGAAAGAGACTTTCAGGCGTACCGTTAAGAGAGCTACGTGCTGTTAAGGACATTCCCATTGACTGATTGAAAACGTTATGTAAAGGGCATTCCCATTGACTAATTGACTGAAAACGTTCTGCAAAGGGCATTCTCATTGACTGATTGATTGACAACGTTCTGTAAAGGGCATTCTCATTGACTGATTGATTGACAACGGTCTGTAAAGGGCATTTTCACTGACTGATTGATTGACAACGTTCTGTAAAGAGCATTCTTATTGACAAATTGACTGAAAACGTTCTGTAAAGGGCATTCTCATTGAGTGATTGACTGATTGATTGGCAACTTTCTGTAAAGGGCATTCTGATTGACTGATTGATTAACAACGTTCTGTAAAGGACAGTCTCATTGACTGATTGACTGACAACGTTCTGCAAAGGGCATTCTCATTGACTGATTGACTGACAACGATCTATAAAGGGCATTCCCATTGACTGATTGACTGACAACGATCTGTAAAGGACATTCTCATTTACAGATTGACTGAAAACGTACTGTATAGGGCATTCTCATTTACTGATTGATTGACAACGTTCTGTAAAGGGCATTCCCATTGACTGATTGATTGGCAATGTTCTGTAAGGGGCATTCTCATTTACTGATTGATTGACAACGTTCTGTAAAGGGCATTCTCATTGACTGATTGATTGGCAACGTTCTGTAAAGGGCATTCTCACTGACGGATTGATTGACAACGTTCTGTAAAGGACATTCTCACTGACTGATTAATTGTCGATGTTCTGTAAAGGGCATTCCCATTGACAGATTGATTGACAGCGTTCTGTAAAGGGCATTCTCTTGACTGATTGATTGACAACGTTCTGTAAAGGACATTCTCATTGACGGATTGATTGACAACGTTCTGTAAATGAAATTCTCACCAACTGATTTATTGTCGACGTTCTGTAAAGGGCATTCTCACTGACGGATTGATTGACAACGTTCTGTAAAGGGAATTTTTATAGACAGACTGATTGACAACGTTCTGTAAAGGGCATTCTCATTTACTGATTGATTGACAACGTTCTGTAAAGGGCATTCTCATTGACTGATTGATTGACAACGTTCTGTAAAGGGCATTCTCTTGACTGATTGATTGATTGATTGATTGATTGATTGATTGATTGCATGGTAAATCTTTATGAACCACCCAGGAGGGGACTAATCGATCGATCGATGTGAAAGAAAAGATGAAATCTACAGAGGGCAGATACTCAACCTAAATAAGAGAGAAAGTCTGTCTGTCCATCTCTCTCACTCTCTCTCTGCCAGTGTGGCTCTCCCTCTCTATTCCTCCCTCTCACTCTCTCTCTCGCTCTCTCTCTCTCTCTCTCTCTCCCTCTCGCACTCCTTCACCTTTTCTCTCCCCCACTTTTTCTGTTTATATCTCTGCATGTATGACACTCTCTATCTCTCTCTCTCTCTGTCTTTATCGCTCACTAACATCTCTCTCCCCTCTCCCTCTCTCCAATCCCTCAAGGCTGGCTCCCACTTACCATGTCTCTCTTACTCCCTCTCTCCATTCCCTCAAGGCTGGCTCCCGCTTACCATATCTCTCTCCCTCCCTCCCCTCCCTCTCTCCATTCTCTCAAGGCTGGCTCCCACTTACCATGTCTCTCTCACTCCCTTTCTCTCTGATTTCCTCAAGGCTGGCACCCACTTACCATGTCTCTCTCACTCCCTCCCTCCCCACTCCCTCTTCTCAATCCCTCGAGGCTGTCTCCCACTTACCATGTCTCTCTCACTCCCTCCCTCCCCATTCCCTCAAGGCTGGCTCCCACTTACCATGTCTCTCTCACTCCCTCCCTCCCCACTCCCTCTCCCCAATCCCTCAAAGCTGGCTCCCACTTACCATGTCTCTCTCACTCCCTCCCTCCCCAGTCCCTCAAGGCTGGCTCCCACTTACTATGTCTCTCTCACTCCCTCCCTCCCCACTCCCTCCCTCCACATTCCCTCAAGGCTGGCTCCCACTTACCATGTCTTTCTCAGAGATGGGTCCCATGGATCGGATCTCGATGTCCGCCTTGACCACCAGTGGCTGACCTTGAGCATGACAAACTGTGGTTAACTCATGACAAACTGTGGTTAACTCATGACTAACTGTGGTTAACTCATGACAAACTGTGGTTAACTCATGACAAACTGTGGTTAACTCATGACTAACTGTGGTTAACTCATGACAAACTGTGGTTAACTCATGACAAACTGTGGTTAACTCATGACAAACTATGGTTAACTCATGACAAACTGAGGTTAACTCATGACTAACTGTGGTTAACTCATGACTAACTGTGGTTAACTCATGACAAACTGTGGTTAACTCATGACAAACTGTGGTTAACTCATGACTAACTGTGGTTAACTCATGACTAACTGTGGTTAACTCATGACAAACTGTGGTTAACTCATGACTAACTGTGGTTAACTCATGACTAACTGTGGTTAACTCATGACTAACTGTGGTTAACTCATGACAAACTGTGGTTAACTCATGACAAACTGTGGTTAACTCATGACAAACTGTGGTTAACTCATGACAAACTGTGGTTAACTCATGACAAACTGTGGTTAACTCATGACAAACTGTGGTTAACTCATGACAAACTGTGGTTAACTCATGACAAACTGTGGTTAACTCATGACAAACTGTGGTTAACTCATGACAAACTGTGGTTAACTCATGACAAACTGTGGTTAACTCATGACAAACTGTGGTTAACTCATGACAAACTGTGGTTAACTCATGACAAAACTGTGGTTAACTCATGACAAACTGTGGTTAACTCATGACAAACTGTGGTTAACTCATGACAAACTGTGGTTAACTCATGACAAACTGTGGTTAACTCATGACAAACTGTGGTTAACTCATGACAAACTGTGGTTAACTCATGACAATCATGCAGTGAAATGCTACAGAAAAACTCTTAGAATACCAACGTCCCATGCAATCTGAACTTTAAAGAGAACTGGCTCATAAACAGCATCCTGTCCCGAAAGCTGAAGTATTCTGGTCATGTCAAACGTCATGATGACCTGGATAGATAGGCGATGGAGGGAGTCATCTCATAAAAACGAGGTAGAGTCAGCCCTTCGCGAATGTGAAGAGAAAAGATTAAAAATGTATTGTCCAAAGATGCAAAACTGGCTAGAGATAGGGCGGTCTTTAGCGACGTTCTGTAAAAGAACCTTAGACGCCTTTGCCTTCCTCCCTTTGCCTCCCGCACCCTCCCACCCGCTGCCATGATAACCATGTATGGAAGGTCTCCCGACAGGATTTTACAAAAACGTGCCTTCTATATATATATCTATAATATCTTGTTGCTGTCATCGCCATCTTCATCATTATCATCATCTTCCCGTGTGGGTTCCGGGGTCCTATTATAGATAAAACAAGAATAAACCCATTGCCTACAGGCTGTAAACTCAGGCGGGAAGTTCTTGTTGTTCGTCCACTTCTGGACTGCAGTCCTGTTTCGGAACCTGAGTAAAAAGTAAAGTAAAGTGAAGGACCCTTTTCCACGCCTTTAGGCGTATAGGTCATATAGGGCTAGACCTATATTTTTATAGACCAACGGCACAAGATGGGTGATGTGGTCAGCATCACGCCGGCCACCTCTACTTCCCGGGATTGCACCAGGTACCCACTCAAGGCTGGGTCGACCTGGGAGCCAAGGTCATTTTTGAAGAAAAGTCCGTCTCCGCCAGGGTGCGAACCCACGACCCTCCGATCCGCGGCGCGCGTCTAGCCGCTCTGCCACGGCGACTCCCTGGAACCTGAGTGTTGCGTGTGAATCCATTTGACAGATCTGACTCATTTGTGTGCAGACTGTTGGTTCTTCGCCTCTCAGGCGCACTCCGACTTCAAAGGGAACATCAATCCTGTTTACACTGACCACGTCCCTGGTTGTGAACCTTGTCTATGATTCACCACTGAGAGCTGTAGTTAGATCTTGACCAGTACCAGTCCTGGACCTGCTGTCCGGCCAAGTGTATTTCAGCAGCTCTGCACCCCTGATGTCATGATGATGATGATGATGATGATGATGATGATGATGATGATGATGATGATGATGATGATGACGGGGATGACGACGTACCATCACTATCCTGTTGTTCCATTATATATCACATAGAGTTCGCAGTCTAATTCCCCCATTCGGTTCTATCCTGCGCAATCAGTGGAATCTAGTCCAACAGCTTTGGCCTCTCTCATCAACGTTCACCTTATGGTTTCTTTTGAACGCTCTCATTTCCTTAATCCCTTTATTTCCCATTTTATTACCTGTTGTTAATTCATTGTTTGTTTCCTCCCGGATGTGTCCAATATGGCGCCATCTTCTATGTGTTACTCGGTATAACTATTGTTAACATCAGCTGCCCACATACTCATCTTTTTCTTCACCCATCTTGAATTCATTCCATTTTTATTTTCATAATTTTCGCAGGCATTTGTGTGTTTGTGTATATGTGTGTGTATGTCTGTGTGCTTGTGCGTGTGTGTATGTGTGTATATGTGTGTGTATGTATGTGCGTGTGTGTGTGCGTGTGTGTGGGTGTGTGGGTGTGTGTGTGTGTGTGTGTGTGTGTGTCTTTAGCGGTTGCCCAACGTTAACTGACACGCTTTGCCACAGAAACTGGAAAGGTTGAAGGTTAAAGGTTGAAGTGAAAGAGATCGACTTCATTGCAGCGTGTGGTTTATCGCACATGACTCAGTCTATCTCTCTCTCTCTCTCTCCTCTCTCTCTCTCTCTCTCTCTCTCTCTCTCTCTACAGAACAACTAGCCGTCTGTCAAAAGCTTCGCACAAAGCATGAACACCTTAGCACCGGCGACGATCCCGAGGCGTCTGCGTGAACCAAATGACACAGATGTCAAACGAACTCACGACCTTAAGAGCGCGAGGCAAACGGTTTAACCTCTTTGCCACTGGATAATGTATATATAATTTTAAAAAATAATAATGAGAACAACAAAAGCTACAACAACAACTTACCACCAAATCCTGGCCGCAGACTTTTGTCATACCCCAACAGTAATGTGTCCAGAAGCATGGAGACACTCTCCCGTGACGGCCTCTCTCGCTTCCCCGCGTACAGCTCGTTGCGGCCATAGTTGATCGGATGTGTGGCTCTCTCATTGTCTGAAACAGATCTGTCAATCTGCGCCACAGAAATGACATCTTTCCCAAATGGTATGTTCGTCGTAACTACGCCTTCGAAATTTGGATCCGGAGAAATCTGTCGTTTGTCTGTAAACTCCGTTGTTGTATGAATAACACTTTCTGCTCCAGGCACAAAATGCTTGTTAGAATCAGTTGAATTGTCAGCAAAAATGGACAAATTCCTGTAATTCTTTTGCGTATCTGCAGTTTTGAGCTCTGAAGAATTTAAAGAAAATAACCTTCCTTTCATATTATAAGAGTTATCATTTGGCGTGTTATTAAAGAGAGTGTTATTTAATGTTATTTTACTATTAAAATATGGAATGTTTATAGAACCCGCCGTTATTGAAGCGTCATCGTCTCCACTAGCATTTTGAAATATACCGCCGCTGTAATTAACACTGGTATGTCGATCTGCACTCAGAATTTTGTCTGGTGGAAAAGTTTGTTTCCAGAGTGATTTTCCTTTTAATTGCGGGTTATCTTCTCCTGGCGTATCTAAAGTTATACTTTTGGTGTCGGTATTGTTATCAGTAACTTTACCTACAGAATTTCCTGTGTTATCAATTTGGTATAAATATGCTGCTGCATAAAGTTGACATTCTCTATGTATGTAGACGAAACAAATTGTTAGCAGTCCCATATGTCGATTTGTCCACATTCTCAAAGTTGACTGGAGATAAAAGAGACAATTTTATTAGAAAAAGCTTTTTGATCTTGCCATTATATTTGATGTAAACAAAATAATAATAATATTAATTATAATAATAGTATTACAGTAGTAGTAGCAACATCATCGTCAGCAGCAGCTGTAGTAGGATTCGTTGTATTAGTATCACTGATAGTATCAGCAGTAGCAACAGTAGTTGTAGGAGAAGTAACCGGAATAACAGCAGTAGCCCTGGCAGCAGTAATGACAGAAAGTAGTAGTGGTGGTAACAGCAGCAGCAGCAGCAGCAGTATTAATAGTAGTAGTTATAGTAATATGGTCGTAGTAGTTGTAGTGGTGGTGATAGTGGTAGCAGTAGTAGTTGTAGTTGTAGTGGTGGTAGCAGTATTGTAGTGGTGGTGGTGGTAGTAGTAGTAGTAGTTTTAGCAGTATTAGTAGTAGTAGTTGTAGTGATGGTGGTAGCGTTAGCAGTAGTAGTTGTAGTGGTGATGGTGGTAGTAGCAGTGGTAGTTGTAGTGGTAGCTTTGGCGTTAGGAGTAGTAGTGGTGGTGGTAGTAGTAGCAGTAGAAGTTGTAGTGGTAGTAGCAACTGTAGTGGTGGTGTTGGCTGTAGAAGTAGTAGCTTTAGTGGTAATGGTGGAGGTAGCAGCAGTAGTTGGACTGGTGATGGTGGTGATGGTACCAGTAGTAGTTGTTGATGTGGTGTTATTAGTAGCAGTAGTAGTAATTGTAGTGGTGGTGGCAGTAGCAAAAATTAGAACGAAAATAATTGTATTCGTGATAAAAATAAAAGCACCAGTAGTAGCAGTGGCAACAGCAACAACAGCAGCGGCAGCAACAGCAGCAGCAGCAAAAGCAGCAGCAGTAGCAGCAGCAGCAACAGTAGTAGTAGTAGTAGTAGTAGTAGTAGTAGTAGTAGTAGTAGTAGTAGTATAGTAGTAGTAGCAGCAACAGCAACAGCAGTAGTAGTAGTAGTAGTAGTAGTAGTAGTAGTAGTAGTAGTAGTAGTAGTAGTAGCAGATGTAGTAGTAGTAGTAGTAGTAGTAGTAGTAGTAGTAGTAGTAGTAGTAGTAGTAGTAGTAGTAGTAGTAGTAGTAGTAGTAGTAGTAGTAGTAGTAGTAGTAGTAGTAGTAGTAGTAGTAGTAGTAGTAGTAGTAGTAGTAGTAGTAGTGGTGGTGGTAGTATTGGTATCCGCCTTGATGTAACAGTCTGACACTCGCATGCAGATACCAATGTCGTGGGTTCCACTCAATAGGGAGACAGGCTTTTAAAACAATGACCTTGCCCTCCATATGGGCCAAGCCTTAAATCACAGGAGGTAATTGTGGCCAACATGGTGTTGTCAGTAGTGTGGGTATAAAGTTGGCCAACATGGTGTTGTCAGTAGTGTGGGTATAAAGGTGGCCAACATGGTATTGTTAGTAGTGTGGGTATAAAGGTGGCCAACATGGTATTGTTTGTAGTGTGGGTATAAAGGTGGCTAACATGGTATTGTTGGTAGTGTGGGTATAAAAGTGGCTAACATTGTATTGTTTGTAGTGTGGGTATAAAGTTGGCCAACATGGTATTGTTAGTAGTGTGGGTATAAAGGTGGCCAACATGGTGTTGTTAGTAGTGTGGGTATAAAGGTGGCTAACATGGTGTTGTTAGTAGTGTGGGTATAAAGGTGGCTAACATGGTGTTGTTAGTAGTGTGGGTATAAAGGTGGCCAACATGGTATTGTTAGTAGTGTGGGTATAAAGGTGGCCAACATGGTATTGTTTGTAGTGTGGGTATAAAGGTCTCCAACATGGTGTTGTTAGTAGGGTGGGTATGAAGTTGGCCAACATGGTATTGTTAGTAGTGTGGGTATAAAGGTGGCCAACATGGTATTGTTAGTAGTGTGGGTATAAAGGTGGCAAACATGGTGTTGTTAGTAGTGTGGGTATAAAGGTCTCCAACATGGTGTTGTTAGTAGGTTGGGTATAAAGGTGGCCAACATGGTATTGTTAGTAGGGTGGGTATAAAGTTGGCCAACATGGTATTGTTAGTAGTGTGGGTATAAAGGTGGCCAACATGGTATTGTTAGTAGTGTGGGTATAAAGGTGGCCAACATGGTGTTGTTAGTAGTGTGGGTATAAAGGTCTCCAACATGGTGTTGTTAGTAGTGTGGGTATAAAGGTTGCCAACATGGTATTGTTAGTAGTGTGGGAATAAAGGTCTCCAACATGGTGTTGTTAGTAGTGTGGGTATAAAGGTGGCCAACATGGTGTTGTTAGTAGTGTGGGTATAAAGGTGGCCAACATGGTATTGTTAGTAGGGTGGGTATAAAGTTGGCCAACATGGTATTGTTAGTAGGGTGGGTATAAAGTTGGCCAACATGGTATTGTTAGTAGTGTGGGTATAAAGGTGGCCAACATGGTGTTGTTAGTAGTGTGGGTATAAAGTTGGCCAACATGGTGTTGTTAGTAGTGTGGGTATAAAGTTGGCCAACATGGTATTGTTAGTAGTGTGGGTATAAAGGTGGCCAACATGGTGTTGTTAGTAGTGTGGGTATAAAGTTGGCCAACATGGTGTTGTTAGTAGTGTGGGTATAAAGGTGGCCAACATGGTGTTGTTAGTAGTGTGGGTATAAAGTTGGCCAACATGGTGTTGTTAGTAGTGTGGGTATAAAGGTCTCCAACATGGTGTTGTTAGTAGTGTGGGTATAAAGGTGGCCAACATGGTGTTGTTAGTAGTGTGGGTATAAAGGTGGCCAACATGGTATTGTTAGTAGGGTGGGTATAATGTTGGCCAACATGGTATTGTTAGTAGTGTGGGTATAAAGTTGGCCAACATGGTATTGTTAGTAGTGTGGGTATAAAGTTGGCCAACATGGTGTTGTTAGTAGTGTGGGTATAAAGGTGGCCAACATGGTGTTGTTAGTAGTGTGGGTATAAAGGTGGCCAACATGGTGTTGTTAGTAGTGTGGGTATAAAGGTGGCCAACATGGTGTTGTTAGTAGTGTGGGTATAAAGTTGGCCAACATGGTGTTTGTTAGTAGTGGTGGGTATAAAGGTGGCCAACATGGTGTTGTTAGTAGTGTGGGTATAAAGGTGGCCAACATGGTGTTGTTAGTAGTGTGGGTATAAAGTTGGCCAACATGGTGTTGTTAGTAGTGTGGGTATAAAGGTGGCCAACATGGTGTTGTTAGTAGTGTGGGTATAAAGGTGGCCAACATGGTGTTGTTAGTAGTGTGGGTATAAAGGTGGCCAACATGGTGTTGTTAGTAGTGTGGGTATAAAGGTCTCCAACATGGTGTTGTTAGTAGTGTGGGTATAAAGGTCTCCAACATGGTGTTGTTAGTAGTGTGGGTATAAAGGTCTCCAACATGGTGTTGTTAGTAGTGTGGGTATAAAGGTGGCCAACATGGTGTTGCTAGTAGTGTAGGTATGAATAATATTAGCGGCATCAGCAGTAGCGGCAGCAATAGTTCTAGCTGTTGTTGTAGTGGTGGTTGTCGTATGGAGCAATCTTGGCGTAGTGATTAGATTGTGACAATGGTCCGGGTTCATTGCGCAGTTGTGGTAGTATTTTGTCAGGCCTATTGCGGTCCAAGGACACACCCAGTCTGGTGTAAATAATGACGAGACAGTGTTTTCTGTCTGTACTGGAACTGTCTGAGAATGTTTCAGGAGCAAGAGCGACGAGCAATGGAAGTCGCCAGCCCATCAACATTATGTTATGACAGGATTTAAATTACGTAAAGATCGAACACTAAACATCTCAAAAAGCTGTACTGCTCCTGGACTCATTTCTTCTTAATGAAGATGATGATGATGATGACGATGATGATAATTGTAATGTGTTTCCCTGTGTTGAGATAACAGTATTACAACACGTGGAGCCGGTCGTGATTACAAGTTACTGATATCTCTGCTATCCCATTAGATGACAGCAGCAGTCAGGAGAGACAACACCCATAGAAATCCAAAACAGACTGGCAGAACACACTTCTCTTCGTAAAACGTTTGTTGACTGTTCAAGTTTTTTTTTCTTTTTGATATTCATAATACGAATATTAAATGAACATAACATGCTTTATTAATAACATGCAACTGCTGTGTGGAAGATGGGTGTTTGGAAGGGCTGAATGTAAGATCATGATGATAATGATGATGATGATATTAAAAAGATGATCAAAGTGACAAGAATGGACAAAGCTGGCAACCAGACAGTACGCGACGATATTGACACCCAGGCCGTACAAACTCTAGTGGATCAGTCAACAGTTCCTATAGTTTGGACATGTAGGCAGATAGGCAGAGAATCGTCCGGCACGGTTGGCACGGAAAGCCGAGAACCAGAGCTCCAGTAGTGGCCCTAGGAGAAGATGGATTGATGACATCAAAGAGCCTCTACATCGACACTGAGTGACAATAGCCAATGCTGCCCGTCAAGCAATGAATTGCAAACTGATCCTCCCCGTGGTGTGTAACGGCAGAACTTGAAATTGATGATGATGATGAATTAAAGATTTGCTAAAATTAAATGTATTTGGCGCATATATTAGAGCCTAGCTGTAAACCACAACACAACATTCCAACCGCCCTTCTAGGGACGAACGCAAAATAATAAGACAAGCAAAGGCAATATATGATCACGTTTTCTTCTTCTGTTGTCACAGTTTAACAATTTATCAGTATCCGAGCTAGGGCATGCTCGGTTGCCCGGTATGCTACGATATGAAGTTTTAAAGTATCTGTTCCTCTTTCAAACTATCTTCGTTTTGGTCGTCCCCTACCTCTTGGTGTTTCTACTTTGCATGTATGTGTGAATATATGTATGCATGTATGTATGCATATATGTGGGTGTACGTATTCCTGTATGTGTAAATGTGTGGTTTTGGGCATATGTTGGTGTCTGTATATGTGATGGTATATGTGTGTATGCATGGGTGCATGTATAGATGTGTATGTATGGAATGTGTGTGTGCATGTATATCCATAAATAAATGAGTGTGTGTTTTCTGTTTGTGCATTTATGTCTATGTATGTGTATGCTTGTATATGTATGTAGATGCGTGTGTGTATGTATCACGTATGTCTGTATATGAGTTCCCATGTATGAGAATGAAGGAGTATGTATACGTGTGTGTGAGTGTGTACGATTGTGTACACATGACGTGTGTATCCATTATTCTATAATATATTTTTCATTATTATATCCATAACATGCATTATTGATAACAGGTATTGGTTCTCTGAAAAATGAGTACTTAGAAGGGCCGAATGTTAGACGGGCCTGCGTGGCGCGGTGATTTTGGTCACAGGCATGAGGGGAAGTTAAGTCTGATGTGATGTGTATAAGGAGATATTCCGTACCCCACTCGGGCGCCAGTACTTCACTGTTCTGGTTTTACGGAACCCCATGCAAAACTCCTGTTGCACGTCCCCGTCGTGCGCCACGGATAATGTCTCAAATGAGCATTAACAGAGTTGGCAGGGGATCTCGGAGCTGGCGGCCCCCAGAGGTGTAGAGTCCTTTCTGGCTCTCACCAGCCCACCCCCAAACGCATGGGTGAAAAGTAACAAAACTCAAGGACTGCTTGCTAAATGTACCATCAAATGACAACTCTTGGTTAAAATTCGGGAGTGAATGGAAAACTGTGCTGCTGAGACTCAACCCTGACCGAGAGATTTACCCGCAGCCAAGACGAGTAACATCTCTTGTGGGCGACTTCTCGCAGCAAGATCCCACCTACGTACATCCTCTGTCAATCCTCAGTGTCGTCGTCACCGCGCTGAGGTACACCATGGCAGCAACTATTCATATGCTGGCTTGAAAACAATGTCTGACAAAGTTACACCCCACGGCACACATGCAAGCTCAAAGTCCGACGATCATAACTCGTACCGATTAGGAAAAGTCTGAATGTCCGTATCCACTGGTCCAACTCGCCCGAGTGTTGGGACCAAACAGGTGAAGCCACGCCTGACGCATTTTTCTTCCCCATTCTGTCGTGCTAAGGGCACAGCTGAAACAACGTTAAAGGTGTCTAACGTAAGATGAAAAAGAATGTACCTATTTGTGTGGCCACAAACGTCCTAGACCTGCGGGCTGCTCCCCGCTGATCCCCGGAGAGCGCAGCCTTGTAGCGCGGGAAGCTCAATACACGGTTATGAGGTTAAGCAGTCATGGGCAGGACGTGACGATTCCTTGGGTGAGCCCAGAACCAGAGCATCATGTGTCGGCTCTGCATTTATGGAAGCCTCCTTGGAAGGCGGGGAATGCCCATGATCTGCCCCTGCCTTCCCTTGAGGGCTGAAAACTCTACATAGAGCTGCCTTAAGGACGACATGCCGGGGGCCACACTTGTTAAAAGTCAAAGAGGACACCACACAAATAAGGCAACATCTCGACCCACACAAAACAATGGCCACAGTCAACCTAGAAATAGGCTTGACGTCTTCCTCCGAAGTCGGAGTACATCTGCCTGAGAGGCGGGGAACGAGTACTGCAAACAAATAAGCCAGTAAAACGGATGTACACGCAAAACTCAGGTCAAGGTAAAAGCCAAAAGTCCATTTTGGACGAACAACCGTGACTTACCGCCGGAATTCACAGCCGGTGAACAAGAAAAGAAGAAGAAGACGGGCCTGCGTGCCCAATTTGTAACCCTTTGAAAATAAAGTTTGTTCGTTCGTTCGTTCTACTTCCATGGTGAATGCTCTCGTTGCTGGCATCATTGGATTCATTCTGATTAGTTCGCCACACCACCTCCTCCCCTCCCCCCCCCCCCCAGTGAATACAGTATTTACGCATGTATAGGCCGCAGTATTTTAAGCAAATATCGTTAATTAAAAAAAAAAAAAAAAAACCGGCTGAAGCTTATATTCAAGATATAAAGTGTTCTATCGGTCAGCAGTGATACCTCGCCTTGCGGTACACCGCTGTTTTTCTGCTCCTGAAGTTACCACCAGCTTTGTTCACTGTTGTTTCATATGTGTGAAATCAGAAAGTCAGAATTGAGAAAATCCACCTATCTACCCTAATTCAAACACATGACGCAACGAAATGGTAATATGACCCTTTTTAACAACTACTGGTGTATTGGGCATATAGGGCTAGACATATTTTATAGACCAATCGGCATTCATTTGGGGATGCAGTCAACATCGTGGCAGCTGCCTTGATTTCTCACAACTATTCCTGGTACACACTCAAGGCTGGGTGGACCTGGAAGCCAATGTCCTGCTCGGTCAGGACCTGAATCCACGACTTTCCGATCTGCAGGCGAGCATCTAACCGCTACACCAATTCTGCTCCCGCTGACAATTGTGATGAAACTTTACACACACGAGCGCACGGGAGCGCGTGCGTGCGCGCGCACACACACACATATGCAGTTAGAAAATTTAATCACAACACATATCTCACCTGCTGCGAACTGAACTACGATAAGAAACGAAGCTAGCCAGTGTAAGACAGAGAGTAGCCAGAAGCGACTGGCTCTAGCTCGGACAGTCACGTCTGCTTGTGAGGGGTTGGCCCTGGTTTCTTGACTGGCTTCGCGCGAGCTCTTGAACGTTCTTGACCAATGGGGCGCTTTACGGTGGGTTGACGGGTTTTTGCTAGTGTGGTGTTTACCATTGTTTGCGTCTTTGTTTATGTGTGTATGTGTTAGTGTGTATGTGCATTTGTGTGTATGTCTTAGTGTGTGTTCATGTTTGTGAGCGCGCATTTGTGCGTGCGCCCGTGTGCATGTGGTGAGCGCGTGTGTGTGTGTGCGTGTTTTTTGTCTGGGTGAAAAAGGGGGGGGGGGGGGGCGCTACATGGGTGTCATTTGTGCGTGTGTCTGTGTGTGTGTGCGTGTATGTGTATGTGTGTGTGTGTGTGTGTGTGGGGGGGAGTCGCCGTGGCAGAGAGGCTAAACGCTCGTCGTGGGGTGGCTCCCTGGTGGAACTAGACTTTTTTTTTTTAATGATTCTCACTCCCAGGTCGACCCAGCCTTGAGTGGGTACCGGGTGCAGTCCCGGGAAGTAAAGGCGGCCGGTGTGATGCTGACCACATCACCCATATTTTGCCTATTGATATTTAGGTCTAGCCCTATATGCCTAAAGACGTGGAAAAGGATCCTTTTTACTAACTTTACTTTATATTTAAATAAATGTACAGGGGTCTTAGTTGATGTTGTTGTTATCCACCTCCTTCTTTTTCAACAACTGCAGTCGCCTTTAAACAGTCGTTTTGCAGGTTGCGTTGCGGTTTAGAGCTAGGCTGCGACATTTGCACCTTTTGCCGAAGATAACTAATTTTACAGTACCATACCATTGTTTGGGGGGCAGTAGATCTATCTATCTATCTATCTATCTATCTATCTATCTATCTATCTATCTATCTATCTATCTATCTATCTATCTATCTATCTATCTATCTATCTATCTATCTATCTATCTATCTGATCGATCTAATCTATCTATCTATCTATATCTATCTATCTATCGATCTATCGATCTATCTATCTATCTATCTATCTATCTATCTATCTATCTATCTATCTATCTATCTATCTATCTATCTATCTATCTATCGATCTATCTATCGATCTATCTATCTATCTATCTATCTATCGCCTGATCCTATTTCTATCTATCTATCTACTATCTATCTATCTATCTATTTAATCTATCTATCTAGCTATCTATCTATCTATCTATCTATCTATCTATCTATCTAATCTATCTATCTATCTATCTATCTATCTATCTATCTCTATCTATCTATCTATCTATCTATCTATCTATCTATCTATCTATCTGTCTAATCTATCTATCTATCTAATCTATCTATCTATCTAATCTATCTAATCTATCTATATAATATATGCATATGTAGCTGTGTAAGTATGTGAGTGTATGTCTGTGTATATATGCATGTATGTGTGTGTGTGCATGTATGTCTATGTACGTAGGTGTGTGCGTTTTATGTTTGTGTATGTATGTATGTATGTGTGTTGATGTATGTATGGATGTATGTATGTAGATGTAGCCTATGTATGTATGTATGTATACACGTGGATGTATGTATGTGTGCGTATATGTATGTAGGTGTATGTATGCATGTATGTATTATGTGTGTCTGTATATGTATGAGAATGTATGTATGTAAATGTAGTTGTGTAAGTATGTGGGTGTATGTGTGTGTGTATTTATATATGTATGTAGATGTATGTAGGTATATGTAGCTGTGTATGTATGTGGTGTGTGTGTCTATTTATATATGTATGCTTGTGTGTGAGTATGTGGGTATGTATAATGGATGTGTATGTATAAAAGTATCTATGTGTATGTGTGTGTATGTATGTACTATATGGGCATGTGTGTTATAGTGGGTGTGTGTGTATCTGGATGTATGAAAGTATATTTATGTTTCTAAGTATGTGTGTGTATTTATGCATAAGTATGTGTGATGGTATATGAGTATGTGTGATTGTGGGTGTGTGTGTATATAATGTGTGCAAGTATGTATGTTTGCAGGTATGCATTTGTGTGTACGTATGTAATGTGTGTGGGCATGTATATGGGTATATTTATGCAAGTATTTGTGTATGTATCTATGAGTGTATGTATGCATGTTGGTGGATGTATGTACGCATATGTAGCTGTGTAAGTATGTGGGTGTGTGTGTGTGTATTTAGGTATGTATGCAAGTATGTATGTTTGTGTGTAATGATGTAGGTGTATGTATAGATATGTGTATATGTGTGTGTATGTATGTAATATGTGTGGGCATGTATGTGGGTGTATGTATGCATGTATGTGTGTATGTATGCATATTTGTGGATGTATGTATGCAATTGTAGCAGTG
>CAJHNH020004903.1:0-29313 GCA_905116865.2 Candidula unifasciata
TTTAGTGAATTAGGATAAAAATGGGACAAAACAAGAATTTTGGGCCCTTTGAGGCCCCCTTCCGCCCCCCCTGCCCTTCCCCAAACACATTTCTTCCCAAACCCCCTTTGCTAAAAAATATTGTCGGGTCAAAAGATCCCCTTTTCCCCTTTTCCTAGAAAAAAGTTAGCGGTTGACCGCCCCCCCCCCCCCCCCCAAATTTCCCAAGGCCTTTTCCACAACACCCTTTCCCAAAGAAAAAAAAAAAAGGGTTTTTTAGTTTTTTTTCCTCGGGAAAGTGGGGGGGGGGGAAAAGGGGGGGGGAAAAGTGTGGTTGGAAAAAACCCCCATTAAATTTAGAATTACTTGCAAAGGTTTTTTTGCAAAAAAAAAAATAAGGGCAAATATATTAAGAACAGTCCAGCGTCTGTTGCTTAGGGCGTTAGTCGAACGCGCTTCGTACAGCGGGGTGTGCCGAGTTCCTATCCCTGCTGCGGACGGTTTGTCTTGCGCTGGTTTTCGGGACAGTCCTACCGATAGCCGACGTCACAATCAACGTGCTGCAATGTTTCTACAACGTCCCCTGTAAAGATACTCAAACTACAACAACATTTGCAACAAAGAAAAACAAAACAAAAACAATTTAAGAACGTTGCTTACCGATATTTCCTTTTGTGACGGATATCTCTGATAATTGTTTGATTTTCTCGCTGTCTAGACTGTCGTGTCGGCTAGTGTCTAGTCGATGCCAACGCTCCGTAATGCCGGGATGCGGTATATCCCAGCTGTCAGGCCATGCGCCTTGCGTTTGGTTTCGACAGTTGTCTCAACAAAGCCGACCGTCCAGTAACATGGCAACTACTGCTCGTAAATTTGCCTATAAAATAACCACACAACAGCCAGGGCTTTAAGGGTTTGCTTTGCAACGCCCTGTAAGGATACCGATAATCCTCTTAGACACTTATTATAACGCTGTTGGCGTCCAGCCCGTCCTTTTTGCCTACCTCGCGTTTGAGGTATCTAGGCTGACCGTCGTATTGTTTGAACGAAGTTTTCTCCCAAGACACTAGATGAGTATGCGTAACTTTTTATACATTAGAGTCCTATGTCTCACTTCTAGTTATGATCGATTTGTGGATGTGTCCTGTGTTGTCCTTTATGTGCCTAATGCGGCTAATCGCCGCAACTTCTTTGTTTGTTTATTGTTATCGATTTTGTAAAGCTACATAAACTAATTGTTGGGCTTACCACGTTTTTCGGTTCCTATAATTTTTCTACCTCCTTATAAAAACTGTAAAGGACAACGCCACTAACATGAGATTGTTTGAGGCTCAAATACTATAGCAGAGATTCTTAGATACATGTGGACCACAAATGAAAATAAAAATACTGACATCTCCACACAAATCTGAACATGAAGGGGAAGATTGGTAATTTCATAGCATCTTACCCCTACTAAAACTAAAATATTGTAGCCATAATCAAGCGCTATGGCAAATTTGAAAGAATAGTAAGTAGAACGATTGGTGCCAGAAAGGGTCGGTGCCTGACCAGCAGTAGGATGGATCAAGAAAGTGACACCTTGGGTCAGAAAGTGCACCAGAGAGACAATCCTTGAGAGCGACCAAGGTTTTCTTGTTAGGGCAGGCGGGGAGTGGGAGCTACTTTTTGCTAATAGGTTAGTGTTCGTATACTTACAGGACTTTGCAGAACCAACAATCCAACAGCCCGTGTCTCGTTGTGTGGATTTTTCTAGGCCAATTTACGTCCAGTAGTTTGCCATTGCTTCTGGACGGTCGGCTTTCTTGATACCACTGTCAAACCAACGTAAGGGGCATGGCCCCGCAGCTAGGGATCGAACCCGGCGTCCGGCAATTACGAATCGGTTCGCATCAGGCTTAGCCACTAGCCGCGACGATATATGCTATGGAAACGCTGCTAAATGAGGATGTGTTAATGAGGCCACTCACCCTTTTCCCCAAAAATGTCGTTGTGGGGACGCCTCTAGCTAAACGTTCCGTCCTTTTTGACTCACACATTCTAATTAAGTTTTTTCCTGCTATATAAACTGTTGTTAAATGTGATATGTTGGACCAGTGGTTTTCAACTCTTTTCATGTGACAACCCTTTCTTGAATATATGATAAGACCCCCCCCCCCACCCCACCCTTTTTATCCCCGCTCCTGTCAATTTTTAAGAAATTTTATTAAACATAGGACAACAAGAAAATTTGAGGCACTATTAAAAAAAAAAAAAAACCATGTACATCAAAGTGTCAAAAAATTAAAGATTTAAAAAAATTGACCCACAAACATGTCGTAAAAGTCGACTAGGGCTTCCTTCAAAGTCAGTTGACTGAGAGGCAAGGAACCAACAGTCTGCATACAAATTTAAGATCACTAAAACGGATATGCACGCAACACCGAGGTCCTGGGTTAAGAAGAATGAAGAAACATGAAAGCAAACGACCCTCTTTCAGTTAATGCTTATTAGTCATATAGTGTCAGACCTATGTTTTTTTTTTTTTTTAAAGGAAAACCCGCACCTAAGGGTTGATGTGGTCAGTATTACGCGGCCGCTTTTACTTTCCATGACTTTACATGACGCCCATTTAAGGCCTGGGCCGACCTGGGAGCGAAGGTCGGATTTGTTTTCCTAAACCCGTCTCAATTGTGTCCGCAGGCGAGCATCTAGCAGCTTCACCACGGTGGCTGTCCGGCAGTAGCTTGAACGTGGTCGATGTGTTTTTTTTAAACATAAATGGAGGTATGGATGGATGGATGGATGGATGGATGGATGGATGGTTGGATGGGTGGACGGGTGGTTGGATGGATGGATGGATGGATGGATGAGAATGTATGGATGGATGGATGGATGGATGGATGGGTCGATGGATGGATGGTTGGGCTGATGGATGGATGGATGGATGGATGGATGGATTGATGGATGGATGTATGGACGGATAGGATGGAATGATGATGGATGGCTGATTGGTGGGATGGATGGATGGCTTGGTGGATTGATGGATGGATGTGTGGATGGATTGGATGGATGGATGATGATGGATGGATGGATGGATGTATGGATGGATGGATGGATGGATGGATGGTGATGGATGGATGGATGGATGGGATGGATGGATGGATGGATGGATGGAATGGATTGATGGATAGGCTGGATGGATGGCTGGATGGATGGATGGGTGGTATAGATGTATGGATGGGATGATGGCTGGAATGATGATGGCTGGATGGAGTGGATGTATGGATGGATTTCGATTGGTGGCCAGAATGGATGGATGGCTGTATGGATGGATGGATGATGGGTGGATGGGTGGGATGGATGGATGGCAGGATGGATCTGATGGCATGGATGGCTGGATGGAGGGATGGATGTGATGGATTGGATGATGGATGGATTATGGTGGATGGATCGTGATGGATTGATGAGTGGATGGATGGATGTGGATTGTATGGATGATGGACTGGATAGGTGGATGGATGTGGTGGATGATGAGATGGATGGGTGGATGGATGGATAGATGGATGGATGGTTGGATGGATGGCTGTCTGTCAAGCCTGTGGTGCTAGATTCATATTTGAATAGACCAGTCAGACCTCCATGGATGTCGTAAAATACACCGCACCAGTCTTTGCTTCCCTTGACATTAGCTTTTATCGTTTAGACCGTGTCGACCTGGGAGCCAAGTCAGTTCTGGGAGAAAAAGAAAATCTGCCTCAATGCGAATCTGAACCCCAGACGTTGTGGCTGACAGGCAGGAATCTAGTCACTATGCCACCGTGACTCCTTGAATCGTGGTCTTGACAAATCTGGCGTACAAGCCCAAATCAATGTTTTGGTAAATGGGTGTACTCACTACTTGTCACACAACATTTCTTTTTTCGTCTTCCAAAAGCATTTTTCAAACCACATACACCCCGAAAAAAATGAATGAATGAGGGAATGAAGGATTGAACAAACCGTCGAAGGAATGAATCAATAAACCGATGAATAAAAGAATAAATAAATAAATACATTAAAGAAGGAACAAATGAAAATTTAAAAATTAATACAAACACGAAAAAAAAAAGTTTCGGAAAAGAATTAAAGAACAATTAAGCGATTAAATGACTGAATTAAAACATAAATTAGAATAAATAATTGTAATTACCCAAAGATCGATTAATAAAGCTGGAAGTGTAGTAACAGCTATTGGTTAATGTGTTATGTTTACCGGGAAAGAACATCAGCTCTATACAGGATCCTTCAATGGTATTTGTTTCTACTGCTGCGGCAATAAGAGGGCTATTATTGACTAACACTTAGCGAGGTTTTCTTCCTTAATAGAGATTTCTATCGAAACGGTCGCTGGTTGTGTGTTTATTTACTATTAGTTTTGGTTCTATCCCAATATTTCCCCCCAAACAAAAGTGTCGAATATTTTAGATGGTGGTAGATAGACTGCATTTAGTCGTGGGACGTAGGCTGTATGCTGTCGTGGGACGTAGGTGGGTTGGGGTGAGACCCAGTTCTAGATGTTTTGGGGTAGTCATAGGCATCAAAGAGCCGAGAAGCCCGCTCTTACCACCCTCCAAAATATTGGACTGTCCTGTGAGGTCATCATGAGGGGGAAAAAAAGGAGGGGGGTAAAGGATACGCAACTAGCGTTTATGGGTTTAATTCTAGTGAAATGTGACTCAGACGCGTAACGAAATGGGGAAGCAGAAAAACATACACAAAACAACACAAATAAACGTAAGAAGACTTCATGTTTGACAAAGGCTGCCGGCCGTAACGTTTATTTGTGTTGTTTTGTGCACATTTGTCTGAGTCCCCATTTCGTTAAGCCTTTAAGTCAAATTTCACTGGAATAATTTGTATAAGCTTGACTGCAGTCACCCCCATATTTTCATCACTTTATGGGTGGAATCTAGTCAGAACCTCTGGTTTCTCGTAGCAAAGTTCCTCTCAAGTTTTCTCTGTGACGTTTTCGTTTCCCCAATCCACTTGTTTCCTATTTCAGTGCTTGTTACTTGATTCTTCTCTGTTCGCTTTTTTCTCGTGGTATTCCCAGTGTATTGTGATTTTCTTTTGCTTATAACTGTCAATATCTAACATTTTTTCTTCTTCAAAAGACGACTCAGAGTTAAATTAGTGTAAAAACGTATTCGTGCAAGGTATCGAAGTATTATCGTCTACTTCCAATCTTTAGGCAGATATACAGGATTATATGGTTTTTAGTCTTGGCAAGTTCTGCTTCTGACAATAGTCAGCTGTTGTATTTTCCTCCATATATAGACCGAGAGTATATAGTTCCGTCTTCTAATTACTGAGTTGAATGCCTGTCGCGGCACTGTGAGCTACGGATTTTATTTGGACTGCTTTTCGACTTGTTTATGTTGTCAACTACAGATTCAGAAAATGAGGAGAAGCCTGTTGCCAGAAACTGATGCTGCCTTTTGCGATTAATCATTGATTTCAATGTGCAACTACTGATCTCTTGAAACTGCAGCTTCCATTGACGATGAACTGCATTTCCAGTGGCGGACTGTCTGTGTTGGCACTTCTAACGGCTGCCTTATGCATTTGATTGCCATAAGGAACAACTAAAACAAGAATGAAATACTGTACCATAATAAAACCAGACCAAAACATCCTCTCCTCTTCCACAAAGCTAGAACAAACCTGTACCCACATGTTTGGGAGTAAAATTCGACAAAAGGCTAACCTGGGGTCAGCACATTGAAGACACCCATGCTCTGATCTGAGCATACGAAACCGAACGCAAAGAGGAAGAAGAATGAAGCCTGTGTATACTATTGTATAATTTTTTTTTTTCCAAAAGGGACACTGAAGGACATTCTGTGTGGTTTACATTGGCACAGGAACGGAGCAACTATGGGGTAACAGTAACTGCTGTTTTTTATTATCTGATTACATCTACATCATCATCATGATCATTTAGCAGTTGATTTGTAGAAAGTCACTCTCGTCACGGTCTGCCTGAAAAAAAAAAAAAAGCTTCCGCCTCGTGTACTTTCATATTCAAGGAGACACTTGTATCCTGTGCCCATCTTGTTCTTGGTCGCCTCCTGCCCCATCATTTCTGGTACCATGCCTTCTGTTATTTTAATTTTTTACAATCCGAAATTTACATAGGACAGTTAAATATCCCCCTACCCAGTCCTCCCCAATGTCACCTTTCTAACTGGGCAAACTTGAAGTATGTATAAGACTTCTACTTAAACCATATTTGCACAGAAGCCTGTTCGGATGGGACACCCCATGATGGTTCTGTGGTCCCACTCTAGGAGGAAATAAGTTGCAACAAGACACTAATTAAAAGTGTGCTGAAACAACATATGGTGGACCGAAAGGCGTAGATATCGCAGCCTGACTGTAGACTACGAATTGGGACGAAAAGGGCTTTTACCGGGTCGTGATTCAGTACAAGGCAAAGGGTCTAAGATTAGACAATGATTGTATAGTGTTTCTTTCTTGAGTTTAAATAAATAAGACACAAACAATAGATTGCACAATTTATCGCCTCACTTATTTCGATATATCTCACCAGATGCGTACGACAGTAACAATTCATTAAAATGAAGCAAATAAGCTGACAGTTTTTGAATGTAGTTGAATTTCTGTTTCAACTCCTAGGATTCATTTATTTGCTATTGTTTGTGTCTTCTTTGTTTAAGTTCACAACGCAGAAACATTGCTTTGATTTTTTTTCTTGAGTTTAATTAGATTCAGTAAAAAGCGAAAACAGCAATGAAGTTTACATAACAATGTAATCAATAAACTAGAAACTGACAATAAACCAGAATACAGAAAAAATTTCTTAACACGAACTCGCTTAAGAAGATCATTCAGTTCACATTTAAAAAATCGTCTTTCCTGTATGGATTTAATAATGTGATGCCTTGGTTTTAAAAAAAATATTTTAACATCAAATCTGGACTTTTACGTCTCTCTGAATTCGTCAAATTAACCACGTTTCGCTGCATAACAACAATTAAGTATATGTAACAAAACAACAAAAATGTTTAAGTAGACAATATCAACACAATTCTGTGTGGACTTAATAACAAAACTAGAATATTGCAACAATATAAAATCTTTTATCTAATAAATAATAAACTTGAATTTTCTTCTTCTTCTTCTTCGTCATTCCGAGCCCTTTAGGATCATTGCTGCAGATAGCACCCGCCTCCATTCGTCTATGTTGTTCGCCGTCTCTATCCAGTTGGCGACACCAAGTGTTTGCAGGTCTATCTGCACATTATCTCTCCATCGTCTTCTTGGTCTGCCTCGTGGTCTACAACCATTCATCTCCCTCGTGTATACAGACTTTACTTCCCTGACATCTGACATTATCTAAATATGCCCCAGCCAATTCGGTCTTTAAGCTCTCATGATGCCAATGATCATAAAATAAACTTGAATATAACAACAATAAAACATCTTTAAAGTAATAAGTAATAAACTAGAAATTGCAAAGATACAGGACTTATTGCTTGCTTGTTTTACCCCACCAGAACATCACAAAAGCGATAAACACCCGGAGACACAAAGTGCCACCATGCGGATGAGGATCACCCGAGGAGAGGTCCCAGAAGCTCCTTTCAGCCGTTATGGCCACAGTTGTGGCCCAGCTAAATTCAGGGCCCCTGGCAAAAGCCAGGGTGGGGCTTGAAATAACGAAACTTGCATCACACAAGTGGATGACTTGGATAAAAATTTAGGACCCATTATATACTAAGTAATAACTAGGATACCACATTAATATTATATATATATATATATATATATATATATTAAACAGTAATAAAGTATACCAATTGTATATGTGTGTTGTGTGTGTGTGTGTGTGTGTGTGTGTGTGTGTGTGTGTACTAGATTAAGTAATAAACTAGAAACTAACACTGCAATGACACTTATTGACTTTCTCTGTTTAGTATTCAATGTCTGTTTTATGTGGCTGAAAGAAATGTTCCGGAATTTGTTCCAATTTGTTTTTCGTCCTCAAAGCGGGTTAATCCTACAGCCTGCAATCCCAGATGAGGAAAACTACCTACCCGACCCTGTCACATGATTAGGCAGAAACTTTTGACGGCCTACATAAACTGTTCCATGCCCCACAACTGCGCCGCGGGCCATTGGTCGAAGAACATTGTCCTACGGGACAATAGAAAACCAACTCCACGATTTGTTGGCGCTTTTGTTCTACCAGACAATTTTACGTTCAGTAGTTTGCCATTGTGACTAAACAGTCGCATCTCAGTAGCACTGTCGAAACCAACGCAAGGCAGTCTTCTGCCAATCTGCCTGCAACTGGGATCGTTCCCGGCACCGCGGAATCAAGAAGCGTGTTCGTAATGGCTAATCATTAAGTATATCTTGACTCATAATCCTGTAGCAGGTCCTTTGCAGAACGTCGCTCTCATCACAGACTGACTGCCTGAAATAAACTCAGTCTCTCGACAGATCTCCCCCTAGTGTACTTTCATATTTGAGTCACTTATCTCCTGTACCCGTCTTCGTGGTGGTTGGCCCCTGCCCCTCCTTCCTGGTACCATGCCTTCTGTTTAGCTTTTTTCCAATACGCCATGACGCTTGATATGACCAAAATATTTCAGCTTCCGAGATAAGATGCTGTTTATTAGTCCTAGTCTCAGAATCTCTTCTTATCACACCGACAGCTATCCTAAGATCTTCTCTCGGTTGTTTAAGATCTTCCGCTCATTAGTTGTAGTAAGGGTCCATGTTTGGCACTGGTAGCACAATGTCGACCAAAACACCGTTTATATGAGATTGGCTTTGTTTGACAGTGGTCTCTTTCTATGCGTCAGAAGCGATGTTAATTGTCCCATAACCTGATTTGCTTTCATACATCGTTTGTTGGCTTCGCTATCCATTCTTCCATATGAGGTGCAAAATAACCCAAGTATTTAAATTCGCTTGTTTGGTTTATTTCTGTGTTATTTACATTAATTGATATGGTTTCTTCTTGTCTATTTCTTACCATCGCCTCTGTCTTATCAATGCTTATCCTCATATTATATTTCTCACACTTGGTCTATATGGTTCTGTAAACTCTCTTCTGTTTCATCTATTAATTCTTGGTTATCTGCAAATAGGGAGTCGCCGTGGCGGAGCGGCTAGACGCTCGGCGCGGAACGGAAGATCGGGGGTTCGCTCCCTGGCGGAGCCGGACTTTTTACAAAAATGACCTTTTCTCCCAGGTCGACTCAGCCTTGAGTGGGTACAGGGTGAAGTCCCGGGAAAGTGAAGGCGGCCGGCGGGATACTGACCACATCACCCATCTTGTGCCGATTGGTCTTTAAAAATATAGGTATAGTCCTATATGCCCTATACGCCTTAAGGTGTTGAAAGGGGTCCTTTACTTTCCTTTTTTTTCTAAAAAAAAAAAAAAAATAAATAAAAAATTCTGAGATATTATTCTTTTCTTCGCTCTCTGCTTGTTTGCATCTTTTGTCGATGTATGTAATACAAAGCAGAGGAGCTAGCCAACCCCTGTGTTACTCCTGAATTTACTTCAAAGGGTTGCGATGGACCTGCTTTTGTTCGTCTGCAACTTTTACTTGATGTATATAAGCTCTCACACATTTCAGTTGGATCTTTGCTGATTCCATATCTTCTTGAACAATCCCACAACATTTTGCTATCTACTATGTCAAATGTGGGGTTTTTTCCCCCTGATCTATCAATGCGACTTTGCGTGTCTTATCATACTGTATTACTCTTTCTGTCAACTGTCCTAATGTAAATATTGCGTCTGTGCAGCTTCTGTTTCGTCTGAAACCCATCTAGGCTTCTGAAAGTTGTTCTTCTACTAATGGTCTTAATCTTCTTTCAATTAATTTGGCATACATTTTCCCCGTTTGGTTGAATAGTGATATTCCTCTGTAATTAGTGCACTCTTTCTTACTCTCTTTATTTTATAAGCAAATCTTGGCTATAGATATAATATTGGGATTGTTGTTATTCAAAGGTAGGTGTGCAAAAGCAGTAATATGGTATATATAATATAATATAAAAAAGGATAAACTTAATTGACAAAAGTGTTTTATATATTTATATTATAAGTAATAATTCTATAAGTAATAATTCTATAAGTAATTATTGTATAAGTAATAATTGTATAAGTAATAATTCTAAAAGTAATAATTCTATAAGTGATAATTCTATAAGTGATAATTCTATAAGTAATAATTCTATAAGTAATAATTCTTTAAGTAATAATTCTAAAAGTAATAATTCTATAAGTAATAATTCTATAATTTTAAAAGTAATAATTCTATAAGTAATAATTTTAAGTAATAATTCTTTAAGTAATAATTCAAAAAGTAATAAAATGGTAAGGTGTGATTTTTCTTTCGGCTCGGTATATTTAAAATAATAAACTGGAATGTGGCAACGATAAATTTATATAATAATCAGTAATTAGAAATTCTAACTGAGAAACTGGTCATTTGTATATAAAGATGGATATTTAATTTTTAATTGAAAATTAAAAGACAACAAACAATGAGAGGCTAGCAATAAAAACTAAGTCGCTACAAGAAAGGCAACTGAAATATTTCGGCCAAATTAAAAGAAAAGCTAATTAAAAAACAATTATATATAGAAAAAAAAAATTGAATAGAGGGAAACGTTGAAGGCAGGTGTGCAAGATGTAGACAGCGATACAAGTGGGAGGATAACATCATAGGCGCTGTGAGAGAGTATAACACAAGGAGGAGACAGATAGTGTTAAACATCAATTGGGACAAACCTGCATTGTTAAGATTGACAGCTAAAATATAATCAATAATATACTTTAAAAAAAATAAATATCTACAAATTAAACTTTGAAAAGCAAAACATTTTCCTGTTCAATTTTCGTGAAAAGGATTAAGAAGAAACCATAGGATAAGCTACATGAAGCACAAATGGGTTTCAGACAGTGTAGCAGGTAAAAAGGAATCACATCTCAGAGTAATGTTTGGGGCGAAAATGGTGTCCAACATCAGAAATCGTGGAGTATCGTAAGAGAAGTATTGGGTTTCCAGCACTTTTTGGTGCATTTAATTGAAAGTTTATATTATGAACAACAAGCAGCCGTCGGAGTAGCTGGAGAAACATCAAATTGGTTCCGTGTGCAAGGTAAATGAAGCAGGTGTGCATTCTCTCACCACACGTGCAGACAACTTTATGAGAAATGTCAAAAATAACCAGGTTTTCAACAGTTATGATCCGCTAATTTGACATCCCTATTCGGAACTTCGCTTCGCAGATGACACAGTCCTCCTTTAAAACAGTGTAAAGGACAATAGCCTATTTAATCATATCTGTCCAAAAACAAGTAATGTTCAAAACCTACTCCTAAATAAAAAAAATAAAAAAAAAAAAAAAAAAAAAAAAAAAAAAAAAAATTATGTCCACAGAGAAAACTGCCTGTCGCCAAAATGAAAATTAAAAAACATGATAAAGAAGTTGAAAATGTCACTAACTTTGTTTATCTAGGCTCCATATTAAACAGTATTGGAGACAGTTGACCATGAGAAAAACAGAAATGGCTCTGGCAAAGCAAAGATTCAACTGTATTAATGGTTTACCCCAGTGATTCCCAAACTGTCGCGACCTCTTCACAGGGGCGCCGAAAAATATTGGAAGATACACGAGTTTTTTTTTTTTTTTTTTAACTTTTACATACAAATAGTCATACTTGTACTTATGTTAGGGCGCCGTGGAAACATTTTAATTGAAAAAAAAAAAAAAAGGCGCCGCGACTAAGAAAAGTTTGGGAAACTGGTTTACGCGACGTCCGTGGCTTAGGCGTTGCGAGTTCGACTCGCAACCCAGCGTACCGCGATCGAAACCCACTGCGGGCTGCGTGGATTTTTATCATGGTACAGGGCGTCGCAGGTCGACCCAGTCTAAAATGTGTACCAGGATGGGCTGTCCTGGGAAGGTAAAGGCAGCCGGTGTAATGCTGACCACATTACACACCGAGTGCCGATGGTCTGTAAAAATATATGCGCTCTTCCTATATGCCCGATACGCCTAAAGGCGTGACAAGGGATCTTTACTTTACTTTACTTACACTGGTTTACGGTTAAACATCAGCAATGTATTCAATGGTAAATTTTGAGAGAATGCATCTTTCCAGTAGCAATAAAGAAATATAAGTCATGGATTATCTTGCAGCAATTAAGCAATAAAACATAGGCTTTTGAAACTGAAATGCTATAGGAAGATTCTTTTCAAAAATGAAGAATTAGATTGAAAGAATGGATACTGGGGACTAATAGCAATATTTAGACACAACAGCATGTGAGGATGTGATGTCTTGTCGTTTTTCGATATTTATATAGCTATGAAAAATGAGAGGTCACAAATAAGTAAAGTACTATAGGAAAATTTTTAGATAGTTATACTGCAATGGAAAATGAGCGGTCACTAATGAGTAAAGTAGTAGTGTTAAGGACCGTTTTAGATGTTTATATTACAATACAACATGAGAGGTCACCAATGAGTAAAGTAGTAAAGTAAAGAATTATTTTTCGATATTTATATTACAACGGAGAATCAGAGGTCACTAATAAGTAAAATACTGAAGGATCATGTTTTAGATATTTATATTACAATGGAAAATGAGAGGTCACTAATGATATATTACTGTCAGACTGCCGGTTGCTGCCTTTATATACCATCTTTGCAGCGTAGGAAGGATGGTCTTTGAGCCTGAAGATTTAGGGCCGCATAGCTAGTGCTGTCGCCACAACTGTGCATGTGAGGATTTTTTATTTTGCCCCGACAGAAAAAGATCACCCTCCCCCCCCCCCCCCTATTATTAAAGAATATTCTGAGATATTTATATTGAAATGAAAAATGAGAAGTCACTAATAAGTGGAATAGTAAAGTAAAGGACAATTTTCCAATATGTATATTGCAATGAAATATGAGAGATCACTAATAAGTAAAGTTATAAAGTGAAGAATCGTTTTTAGATATTTATATTTCAATGGACTGTCACACAGACACACGGTTGGACTGATGGGCGATGAGGCTGATGATCGGAAAGAGGCACGGACTGATTGGTGGATGGGTGAATGGATGGATGAATGGATGAATGGATGGATGGATGGATGGATGGATGGATGGATGGATGGATGGATGGATGGATGGATGGATGGATGGATGGATGGATGGATGGATGGAATGGATGGATGGATGGATGGATGGATGGATGATGGATGGATGGATGGATGGATGGATGGATGGATGGATGGATGGATGGATGGATGGATGGATGGATGGATGGATGGATGGATGGATGGATGGATGAATGGATGGATTGATGGATGGGTGAACGGATGGATGGATGGATGGATGGATGGATGGATGGATGGATGGATGGATGGATGGATGGATGGATGGATGGATGGATGGATGGATGGATGGATGGATGGATGGATGGATGGATGGAAGGAAGGGTGACCGTATGGGTGGGTGAATGGGTAAATATATGTAAGAAATAATTTTTACAAATGCCGACATTCCCGCTAGATTCTAGGATGACGCACATTTCATTCCTAAATGAACGGACTGATTAATGGTGGGTGGGGGTGGATGGATGGTTGCTTGGATGAACGAATCAGTAGATGGGCGGATAGAGGGAATGATGGATATACGGATCGCTGAATTCCTGAAATAAAGATGTAATACTTACAAGTGCGGTTAATCCCTTTAGATGCAAGCAGATGCCGAATGGATGGATCCAGGGAAAAAAAAATATAAAACTTTACTATTAATGATTCTCTGTATTCGTCTTACTTTTCAAATCAACGATGATCTGTTAGTAAACTTCAAGTTGTAAAATCAACACAATTAATTAATTAATGAGGATCAGAATGTTGCACATTTGTTTGCCGCTTTCATTAATTCTATTGATAGCCCCGGCACTCAAGATGGCCTACGAACGTTGACTGACAGTGCGAGATCAAGCGAAGTATAATCTCATCTAAATCACACCCGTCTGCCCGATTCCTCCATTACTTCGTTATTTGTGTATGCGATAGTTCTCACTTAAACTGACCCTTTCTCGGCAACTTCTGCTTTTATTTTTACCAATATATCTTCTACCGGATACCCTGAAAATATCCTCCTATTGTAAGACGAATATAACCTTTTGTCTCCATCGTTGTGTCAGATTAGCTCCTCCTGTCTTTTATAAATTATCGACTAGCGGGAAATGGACACATTACAAAGCTGTTAGTCTGCGAGATGATAACATTGCCACCGCCTACCTGTCAAAATAAACTCCGCCCAAAATTGTAATCACGAAGCCAGACCGTGAGGGAGCCATAGAACCGTCTTGTGATTGGTGGCTGTTGGCAAATGTCAAATGTCAGTAAGAAGTCATGTCAGAAATTATTTTCCGCGAATCCTCGAACAAAAGCCTAGTTTTTGGTTTCTTTTTTTAAGGAACGGTATTGCAGGGTAATTACTGCATAAATTACATACAATATGGTGTAACCAATATAGGAAATGCTTAAGAGACGGAGCAACATATAAAAAAATTATGAAAGCAAGAAATGGCAGCCTATTTTTTTTTTTAATTGTTGTAAAAATATAGAGTTTACAATAGAGATGCAAATTTACACAGGATTTGATGCAACCAGCAATGAAGTTACATAAGAGACTGAATAACAAATGTATAAATTATGAAAGGCGAGCTCGGTAGAAAGCTGTAGCAAAGGGACCATCTTGCGAGCCTCTTTTACTTCACATAAAATTTCTTCATACTCACTTTAAGCTGGGTCGAAAAGATTAAATAACACATCTCTAAATGATCAAGTGGCTATGATGAAGGCTCGATGGGATCATATTGACAGTGAAAAAGAAGAGGAAATTCATACACTGAAAGAGTAGTTCAAAGGAGGGTGTGCATGCGTGCGTGCGTGTGTGTGTGTGTGCGTGTGTGTGGGTGGCTGGGTGGTTTTGTGTGTGCGTGCGCGCGTGCGTGTGTTAGTGTGTGCATACGTGTGTGCGTATGCGCGTGTGTGTATGTAGAGGCTACTGAAGATAATCAACATTAAAGGAGGGGGGGGGGGAGGGGGGGGGGCATAGACGGTCTTTTAATCAGGTTGCAACTGATACTATTAGCATGTTGACTTATCGTTGGCTACAGTATAGAGAGAGACACAGCACGTGTATGAGTGTCCCAAGTGCAGTAGTGTAAACTTTTGATTTATTCGTTCGTTCATTCATTCATTCATTCATTCATTCATTCATTCATTCATTCATTCATTCATTCATTCATTCATTCATTTATTCATTCATTCACTCATTCATTCATTCGAGAGTTTAGTACTTAGATGGGTGACCGCTTGGGAACTGCACGTGTTTTAGACACCCTTTTGAGGGAGCCACGTAAGCACAGTCGATAAGAGGCTCGCTTTCAAATCCAGCTGCGACTCGCTGCAGCACACGGTTGGTGTTCGAAACCGGGCGTTTCCCGGGGTTCACCCCGCCTCTAGGAAATGGGTACCAGGGTTGACACTCTGGGGTAAATGGAGGAACGTCGCTGTAGCTACAGAGTTAACTTGCGAACGGCGACACAGACGGACAATTCGTATCAGCTGTCCGTACTGGTGGCAGAGCACTTATGGTTTATAACTGTGTGCAATGACGCTTGTTCACATCTCCCGACTATACCTTTTACCTTTATTCATTCGTTCATTCAACGGAGGAAGGGGGGAGGGGGTGAGTGGTTTGGGGAAGAAGTGGATTTGGGGCCAGCATGAATTTGGACACCGGACATTATAGACACTCTAGACATGGACATGGTCTATGACAGACAGAGCACTGTTCTTCTGATGCGGCAGCTTCTGCAACAACCTGCTCTGTTTCAAGAGAGAGAGAGAGAGAGAGAGAGAGAGAGAGAGAGAGAGAGAGAGAGAGAGAGAGAGAGAGAGAGAGAGAGAGTGAGAGAGAGAGAGAGAGTAGCGTGTTGCATGGACTCTGCAAGGTCTCTAAAATACAGCCCAGGCTGGGTGTGCTATGGAGAGGAGGAACTTCCTCCCTGGTCTAAATTGGTATCTCCAAGGGCTGAGTTGCCCACGACCAGCTTTATCTGACGGGTCGTGTTGCTGACGTCACCAGGTCGGACTAACGATGTGTTAACACATGCTTGGCGTTCTCGTGCGCTTCAGTCATCCGATGTGCAGCCATCTCAAAGTCATAATCATCATCAAAATCATCATCATCATCATCATGTTTTGGGCCAGTACGCGTAGACTGTCATGTTTTGCCATCTCCTACGATCACCTGAATAAAGGATCATTTCAGTGCTTCTATCTCCACCATCCATCTGGCCAGGCCATACATGTATTTATCTCATTGCCTTTCTTTTGCCTCTCATCAACCAGTTTACCAGTGATTACCACGAGCTCGAGTCCATTCTGTCTCATAATATGTCCCCAAAAATATTGACTATCTACTCTGAGGACTGCTTTGTTTTTGTTTTTCTATACTTCCATGACATTGTTTGCTTGCATTCTTCCCAGAAACCACACCTCTGCCGCGAGTAAATGTTGTTCAGCTTGTTTGCCTATTGTCCTTGTTCTGCATGCATATAACAACAAAGGTTTTACATAACACATTAACGCTATTTTTTCTATCTGCAAGTGTTATCTTCTTATTAGCGACAATCTTTTGCATCTTGCCCAAGGTCGTCTTTGCTATGGCGATCCTGGTTCTCATTTCTGCAAGACATCTTGCATCACATGTTATTAGCAACACACACACACAAGTTAAGATCCATTTTCACGCCTTAGGCGCATCAGGCTTATGGGAAGAGCAATCATATTTTTACAGATCAATCAGCACTAGGTGGGTGGTCAGCATTACGCCGGCTGTCTTTACTTCCCCGGGACATTACATCCCGCTACCAACTTTAGGCTGGGTCGACCTGCGACGACCCGTACCATGATAAAAATCCATGCAGCCAGCAGTGGGTTTCGATCGCGGTACTTTGGAATTACGAGTCGGACTCGCAACGCCTAAGCCACGGACGCCGCCTCGGATGATATTATTGGTCCTAAATAGTCACCTCAAGGTACCTATACAGTAATGACCTTATAAAAGTATTCAGTTCTGAGTAAACGATTAAATATATAAATTTACACAATAACAGGCAAACTTTGACAGTGGCTGAAGATTTATTGTTTACAATTTGCAATCCTTTTTTATGTAGGCAGAAAGAGTTGATTGTCGATTTGAAGCTACCCTGGTAAGTCACGTGACTGACATGAACTTCCGGCGATTGGCCAACAATGGATGGCAAGAGGCAATTTTGTATTTCGGTTGAGTTTATTCATTGTCATGCTTCATTATGTTTATATATCTGTAGTAACGCTCCTGACGAGATGTTTTGAAATATATGCCCGGTAATAAATTGTGCAATGTATTATTTAAATTCATAACGGTAAAACATTATTTTAAATATATAAAGCCATGATTGCACGAACGAATTTTAAGACTTGATTAGTGAAAATGTGTTGCACTGGAATGTTAGGCGGATGAAGAAGAAGAAAGATGAATGGAGAACAACATGACGATGACGGTTGACAGCGAAAAGAGTCAGAAAAAGATGCAGTATTATTAACCCAGCCTGTGACTGCAGTTTAGTATTCGTATTCTTTTAAATTATAAGTAAAGTAATTTGTTGTAAACATCGATTAGTTGCGGACAGTTAAATGTCATAATGTGATGTAATATGAGAGTGGAGGCACTTCTAGTCAAAATGGACCACAGGCACGGTCACCGTTTTTAGTTGTGGGAAATTTTTCATTCTGACAGACGGTGGTCTTTGCATTCTCCTCTATTTGTAGACGTAAGGGATAGTTTGGTCGCCCAGCTACTGAGTTGTGTGCATGGCGCTACACTGTGAGCTGCGGATTTTATTTGGAATGTTTTTCGACTGTGACCAACGTAGTGTTGTGAGCTGTTGATTCAGAAAATGTATATGTGATCGCCTGTGCAACTGCTGATTTGTTTCTAACTGCTGCTTCCGTCGAGGATTAACTGCATTTTTTTTATGTCGGACTGTTTGTGTTAGCACTTCTGACGGCTGCTGTATGCTTTTAATTCGTGTGTATGCTAGCGGACATGCTGGGGCTGCAGTCTGTGCCAAATTTTCCACAAGACAGTGACGGACATTCTGTGTGTTTTCGTTGACACAGCAGCAGAGCGATTATGGGGGTAACTCGTTTGCTATGAGGTTGCAACTAAGGCTACCAAGATGACCAAGTGGAGTGAGACCCTGCAGGACCAGACGAGCCAAGTTGGAAGCACGGGACGGCGGAGGTTCTTAACATATGGTGGGCCCTCCTATGGGAAGTTGGTTAAAATGCCTACTATCATAACCTAGAATATGACATAGGCGAGCCACACCAGACTTGACATTTCGCAGGCGGTTATATTAAGAGTTATTTGTTATTCACACACACACAAATGATGTTAACATGGCAATGATTATCTTCTTCTTTTTCTTCTTCTTCGCGTTCACCAGCTGTACACTCTGGCGGAAAGTTCTGGTTGCTCGTCCACTACTGAACTGCAGTCCTGCTCCAGAACCTGAGTGTTGCGTGTGCATCAGTTTTACAGATCTCATTCTCTTGAATACAGACTGTTGGTTCCTTGCCTCTCCGGCAGATGCACTCCGACTTCAAAGGAAGCTCCCAATTAGTCGACTCTTACGACATGCTTTTGGGGAGGCAGTGGGTCTATTCTTGTTTTTCCCACAATGGGGCCCCGGAACCCACACGGGGGGCAATGATTATATAATAACGATGATACTGACAATGATGATAACATCTGTCTGTCTTCCTGGCGACAGTGCTATATCATGCTTTAGGAGGGGGTGGGAAGAAACGAGGGGGTGGGAAGAAATGAGAGGGAGGGTCTGCGGGAATAATTTCCAATAGCGATGACGTATGTCAGTAACAAGACCCGTTCGAGTCAACCAAATTCTTCGGCAGTCAGAGACTGGAATTTCGGAATAATTGTTGCCATTGTTTTGTTTTTTGTTTTGTTTTTTTTTTGTTTGTATTTAGGGTCCCTTTATGCGTATTGGGCATATAGGGTGAGACCTATATTTTATAGACCAATCGGCACTTGTTGGGTGGTGTGGTCAGCATCAGTCCGGCCTTCCCAGGGCTGCACCTGGCATCCACTCAAGGCTCCGTCAACCTCGAAGTTAAAACATTTCTGAAAACTGTTTGGCTCAGTCAGGACCCGAACCTACGACCTTTTGATCCGCAAGCAAGCGCCTTGTGGCAACACCGTGGCGACCTAATTTGAATTCACTCTCAAGAGAGACAATCTGACCGATGGTTCTACTTACAAACTATCCTTATTACCTCCCTTATTAGCAGGCCCTCCATTGCGATTCTCCAGCTAGATATTTATGTTGTGTGTTTTATATTTTTACCATGAAAACGAAGAAGAAGAAAAGAAGAAGAAGAAGAAGAAGAAGAAGAAGAAGAAGAAGAAGAAAAAGAAGAAGAAGAAGAAAAAGAACAACACAACAGCAACAACAAAAGCAACAACAAAAAGCCTAACAAGAAATGAGGAAATCAAAAAAGGAACACACGAAAGATAGAAATACAAAAAAGACAGAATGTAGAAAAGAAAGAAGGAAAGAAAGTCCTAAATCTCTACATTTTCCTATTAATCATACAGTGATTCATCTTCTTCTGCCTTTCATTCCCCGGTGGAGCATAAGCCCTCAAGCAACTCAAATCAGCTTGTCTTAATCTTTGCTATGCAGGCAGCTCACCCCATGTGCCCCTGACTTTTTAAATTCACTCTTTTGTTACCATCTCCTCGTACATAGAAACATGTGTGATTTTTAGACTTTCCTTAATTTTTTTTTTTCTTTTTTTTTTCTTCGCCTGTCTTTATTTTTATACCATTGTGGATTCCAGAACTCCGCTAAGACCGGTCCCAAGCCCGGCTGTAAAAGGAGGAGGGTCTGGCTGAACTTGAGTGCTTCATGCGTCTCCGGAAGTAGTGGGTAACCGTGAATCAGCCAGACGGCCTGCATGCAAGTCGCAAGGAGGCAGCCCCTCCACCATGCAAAGGCACAACAGGCCAATCACCTGTTTGCCTTAAACTATGATTACAAGTAACTACAGAGAGATAACCGGACGGATCTTAACGGCGACGAACTGGCATGGCTTACGGACTACGATTTATGGAACATGGAATATAAGAGGCATTAACGGGAAGGAAAACGAGTTAGTTGGGGAGATGGGGAAAGCGAAATTAGGAGTCTTGGCTCTGACTGAAACCAAGAAAAAGGGGCAAGGAATCACAGATGACGATGGAAGTATGCTGCTCTACAGTGGTGTCCCTATGACGGAGAAAGCCAGGGGAGGTGTTGGCTATATTGTGGCCAGGAATCAAGTTAGTAACATCAAGGAATGGAAATTCATCTCGGAGCGAATTATGGTGTTAGATCTGAAAGAAGAAGATACAATTGTCAACATTGTCATTGTGTACGGGCCAAATGAAGATGAGTGGGTAGATGTTAAAGAAGAATTCTTTGAATTGCTCCAAAGGACCATAGACGACTGTCACGATGAAATTATCCTCCTAGGAGATCAAAATGCCAGAGTAGGAAATGATCACTCGAGATGGGATGGAGTTATCGGGAGATATGGTGAAGATGTTTTGAATGATAATGGCAAGCGACTTCTCAGATTCTGCAGTGAACAGAACCTTGTCATTACAAACAAAAAAATTCCCCCACAAGCGTATACATGCATACACAAGATGTGAACCGTCAAGAATGAAAAATCCATTATTGACTGCGCCATAGTTAGGAAAAGTTCATTCACGTTTGTCAGAGATGCCAGAGTCATGAGAGGACCAGAGATTGGAAGTGACCCCTATCTGTTCACGATAAAGAGAACAACTGAGAGAACTGCTCCAACAAGGCAACACCGACAACCGTGCAAGAAACCAGGCAACCAAGAAGGGATGAGGATTAAGGCATACAAGCTAAGAGAGCCAGACATAAAGGCTAGATACCAGGAGCTTATAGTGAAAGCAATAAGAACTGAAGAAGAACCATCAGAGGACACTGAAACCCTCTGGTGCAGATTCAAGAATATCCTCACAGCAGCTGCAGTAGAAGCATGTGGTGACGTCCCAAGTGGAAGGCGGGGACATAGGACACCTTGGTGGACGGAAGAAGTCAAAATTTAAAATAGAAGAAAAGAAAAGGGAATGGAAGCAATACCTGGCAGCCAGAAACACAGCTGAAGAAATAGAGAAAGTAAAACAATATGTAGCACTCAGAACAGAGACCAAAAATATTGTACTTAAAGCAAAACAGAAATCACGGGAAGTGCACGTGAAAAAATCCCAGCCCTCGCTAGGGCTTGAACGCGGGACCTCTAGCACTCGAGGCGGACACCATGCCTTGAAACCACACGATCATCTAATTTGCATTTCTTAACGTTTCAGCTCCATACAGCAGTATTGCTTTGATTTTAGAATTGAAAAAATGTCGAGTTTAGTATCAGTTTTAATCTCATGTGACCCACACAAATTTCCTTGAGATATAAAAGGTTTTTCTGATTTTTGCATTCGTATTTTAATGTCCCTATCAGTTTCCCCATCTGTATCTACATTACATGCTCAGATAGGTGTCGTGCGAGTGGTCTCTCATTAAGACAAACCAGATTACTATTTGCCTGGTTTTTTCTCATTATCTTTGACTTTCCGTTATGGCTTTTTAGACCTAGTTGTGTGATCTCGCATCAAGTTTATTTAAAATAACTTGTATCTGTTTCCATAAGTAGGGTTCAAGAGAAGATATTAATCCTAGCAAACAAGATATTAAAGCGATTCATAATCAATCACTCAGTAATAATACTGAGTATAAAGTACTAGCCCCCCCCCCCCCCCGCACTCCCCCTAAAAAACCCAAATATGTACATCATTCGATCTTTTTCGACCCCCCCCCCCCCCCCACACACACCTTCCTAAATAGTGCTATGACACTATTTAAAAAAAAAAAAAAAAACTACTCTTTAACTCTTTTCTCTCCCTCTGCCCGCCCCTCACCCCTCTCTTTGTCTCAGTGTGTAGTTGTGTTTTATTTGGGAATAACCTTTGGATTATTTTCACACTATAGATTTCAGTGCAGCTAGTATAGTTACATCATCCGGTTTCCTAAATCTGTCCTATTCATCGTCTGCTTATTTTTCTCACCTCTTGATTCGCTGGAATTTGCTGAGTTGCCACCCAAAGCTCTGAAAGAGTGATTATGTCACATTATTGTTTTCGTCCTTTCCATTCTTTGCCCTTCAGGTCACAGACAGTTGACACCCTTTGCGGTGCCCCCCCCCCCAGCGTACTCGATTAGAGATTTAATGAGTCGTCTTTTACGACATGCTTGTAATGGACACTGGGTTTACCCCAACCCCCTCCACCACTTTCACAAAAAGATGCTCAGAAAGCGATATGAAGAGCACCAGTTAATTCCTACTTTCTTCCCGGGCACTAGTTAGTAAGTCGACATTTGAAAGTTGATGCATGTTCAGTAACACTTCGATAACACGAATTACAAGTGACCGAAACACCAAAAGTAAGTGTTTAAAAATGTATGCTAGACGGGAATCAGTAGGTGTTTTATGAATCATACATTTCTTCTAGGATCAACATTTTGTTCCTGTTACCCAGGTGTTCGTCTTAAGCCATTTCGTGTAACTGCGATGTTATTGCAGTTTCTTATCGGCCGCCTGATTTCCTGATATCAATATTTTTCCCCAGATCAGCCTAGCATAAGAGATCATTACCAAAATTCCATGTGTGCGTTTCGAGGTGCTATGGGGGAGAGGTGGGAAAGGGGTGGGGGGTGGGGGGGGGGAAGAATGACTAGACCCGAAACTACAATGGCTGATAGATAGACGGCTGATCGCTGACGCTGTGAAAGCTTTGTTTCCAGCTAGGTGTTGCCGATGCAAACTCCTAAATTCTTGACTGGGAGAGCAAAAGTTCCGTCGCCCAGCTCCTAAGCTGAGTGTTTGCCAAGACACTATGATCCGTGTATTTCGTGTCGATTTTGTTTGTCTATTGTACCTGCGGCTTATTAATGGCAACATAAAACATGGCAGGTGGACGAATTAAACTTTTTGCTTTTTCTTCTTAACGTTTACCGGCTTAACTCCAGCAGAAAGTTCTGTTTGTTTTCTAGTTGTTCGTCCACTTCTGGACTCTAGTCCTGAGTGTTGCGTGTACTTCCGTTTCACAGATCTGATCCATGTCTAGTCTGTTGGTTCCTAGAATCTCAGGCAGATGCACTCCGCCTTCGAAAGAAGCTCCCAATTAGTCGACTCTTATGACATGCATGTTGGGTAGGCAGTGGGTAGGTTCTTGGTTTCCCCACAGTGGAGTTCCGAAACATACACAGAGAGATTCTGTTTAGAATGGCATGTCCTTTTACGGGATGCAATGTCAGCTTTCGTGACTGAGCAATTGGGCCAAAAGCACCGGTGATTGGTCTATAAAACGTAGGTCTAGCCCTATATGCCATTCTTCTTTCTTCTTCTTCTTCTTTTATCTCTCACTGATACCAGGCTGTAGCCTAGTGTCGTGGTTTTCTGTATTCGTCTTGCGCTTCTCGGGTGGCTTGGGTGATGGAATTGCTCATGTTTTTGTGTGTGTGTTTTTTTTATAGCTTTTAGCTACATCATTTATCCGATTGGTGACAGCTTTTGCCTTCTGTACTCTGGCTTCTATCTCTCTATCGAGTCTACCATCCTCTGTAATATGCTTCGTAGATATTTGAATTATCGTACGTTTCATTGTAGTACCGTTAACATGAACGTTCATGATATTATGTTTCCTGTCTATCCTCATTACCTCAGTTTTCACGGTGTTTATTTTCATATCACACTTTGTGCAGGTTTGATGTAAGTAGTCAATAAGATGGTGTAAATTCTGTTCTAGGTAGTGTGTTAGACATTGTTCGTCTACAAAAAGAAGTTTATTAATTTCTTAGTGTCTGTATTTGCCTCCTATGTAATTCTATGCATGTAAGGAATGAATAGCAATGGTGAGAGGACACATCCCTGTCTGACACCTGATAAAATTAGAAACCAGTCTGTCATTCCTTCTGTTGTTCTTACTGTGCACTAACTATCTTGGTAAAGAAACTCGATGTTACCCAACAGTTGATCTTGAATACCATAACAAGTAAAGTAAAGATCCCTTTTCACGCCTTGGAAACATCGGGCATATACGAAGAGCACCCATATTTTGACAGACCAATAGACACTAGGTGGGTAATGTGGTCAGCATTACGCGGGCCGTCTTTACTTCCCCAGGACATACATCCTGGTACCCATTTTTGGCTGGGTCGACCTGCGACGCGTTGATCCATGATAAAAATCCACGCAGCCAGCAGCGGGTTTCGATCGCAGTACGATGGAATTACGTGTCGGACTCGCAGCGCCTAAGATACAAAACCCCGCGTATTTGAATACCAAAATCTTCTAGAATTTAAATATTTCTTGAGTAGTACCAATCAAATACACTTCTGCCGGCTTGCTAGGCCCGTGACAGACTCATATACCTAATACGCATAGTGTTCCTTGCTTTCCTTTTTTTTTTTCTACAAACCAAATCATTCCCTTGCTCTATGGCGTTTAAATCAATGACGAATTGTCTATAGTAAAGGGGAGTAATCTATACCTATAAATTATTTAGTTAAACTTGAATTAGTTACTGCCCTTTGAACAAAGTATACGAGTAAAAAGCAAGTAAAGGACCTCTTTCCCACGCCTTAAGGCGTATTGGGCATATAGGGCTAGACCTATATTTTTATAGACTAATCGGCACAAGATGGGTGATGTGGTCAGCATCACGCTGGCCGCCTTTACTTCCCGGGACTGCACCAGGTACCCACTCAAGGCTGGGTCGACCTGGGCGCCAAGGTCATTTTTAATAAAGTATTTACAGTAATTTAAACAAAGAAGACACAAACAATAGACTGCACAATTTATTGCCTGGCATATTTCGCTGTATCTCGTCAGGTGCATACTACAGTAACAATTGATTAAAATGATGTCCCAGGAATTTAGAATATGGCACGCAATTGCTGATGATGGGTTTTGTCGACCAGTCACCTGATTCGTTGTTGTTGGGGTGTTAGTGTTCTGCATTGCTTTCACCACCTATAGTGGAATATGTTCAGCAACCCGTTGCTCCAGTCGTCGATCAGTTCTACCCACATATGCAGCGTTACAGGTGCATTTAAATTGATAAATACAGTTAAATCTGGCGTATGTCCACATTGGTTCTTTCGCTGGGCACATCATTAACAGGGATGATGCATTTCAAATTATTTAAAATTCGGCCAACCGTAGATTACTCCGATATGCGGAAGCTTCAGCGATAAGCCGATTGAAACCTGAACTCTGCAGGCAGAAAAAAATGGTCGTTACCTTAAGGTTACCTTAGTGAAACAGACAGTTCAGATTGTACTCGAATTTGTGATTCAGTTTCTAGGATTCAGCTATTTGCTTCATTTTAATTAATTGTTACTGTAGTATGCACCTGAGGAGATGCAGCGAAATATGCCAGGCAATAAATGGTGCAGTCTATTATTTGTGTCTTCTTTGTTTAAATTCCCATCGGGGGAAACACTGTTTTTTATTTACAGTAAATTAAAACTAAAGAACTATTACCCGCGCCTTAAGGCGTATTGATTGAGCAGACGACGCTAGACCTATGTTTCATAGACCAATCGGCAGTCGTTGTGTGACGTGGTCAACATCACGCCGGCCGCCTTTACTTCCGACGATTTTTACCTGGTACCCATTTCATCCTGGGTCGACCTGAAAGCCAAGGTCATTTTTGAAAAAGTTCTTATTGATATAAAAGTGATTGGGTATCTTTTACAGGACGCTGCAGAAGCAACTCAGACATTTGTTGGCTGTCTGTGACATTGCTTAGTAATGATACGGTTAGTATGCTTGCCGTTTTCACTGAACGTTCGGTGCTATTTTTTTTTTCTTTTAGTATCCAGAAGCCATGAGTTGTTAACCCTTTGGCTCGGTATTATGGATATCGCAACCCTTCGGCCTTGATTCCATGATAGATACCATAAATCTGGGATAAATGTGGCTTTTCTGCTTACCCAACGGGCGTGATCCCGGACCACAAAGGAGTTCGTCACCCGGTCGCCGCGCAGTCAGGTTAACCCAACTGAGCTAACCAGCCGGGCTTCGGTGCTCCATTCCAGGGTCGAAATCAGTGAAAAGTAATCTGCCGAAAAACGCCCACAGCTGGAATCTGAACCGGATATTTCTTAATTACAAACGTTTAAGCCCCAAGAGCAAATGCTTATTTGTGTTTGTGCATGATTCATTTCTTATCCTGTTTAAATTTTTAAACCTTCTTTTTCCGTTCCTAGAAAAATTGATGGCGAACTCTCTTAAGTTTATTTCCCCTTCATCCTCTCCAGGATGCTTCTTGAAGGTTTAACGCCATGATTTAAAAAAAAAAAATTAAAAAAAAAAAAAAACTATCTCAATGGCAGACCAACGGGCAGATCCCAAATACTCTGTTTAAACACTTAAAAAAGGTCATAATTAGGTCACCCCTGGCGGTTACACCAGTCTGACTGAACCGGCAGTCCATTGCAGATAAAGACTTTTTTTTTTAATGTCCTCTTGTTGTTCCTTTTTTGTTTTTCGTTAAAGAGTGGGGGGGAAGAGGGGGGGGGGGGGGAGAGGGGGGGGGGGGGGTAGAATATTGAGTACCAAATACGAGGTTTTTTTTAAAAGTAGAAATAGAGAAGAACATATTTTCTTCTATTTCTTTCTATGACAATACATGTCAATTTGTTTGTTACATATATTGATTTGATGGTTGCAGTGACTCCCCATATGTTAATTTCTGAAGATCATCATCATCATGTTGCAGGCACTTTGACGAAATGCAGGAAACCCACTGCTCTTTTACTCACCAACAATACTTACTTATTCTTAGCTTATTTCCTTACTTATTGATAGGGATCTTACTTTTTTTGGGTTTAAATTATACCTTTTTTAAATTATACCTTTTTATATTATACCTTTCTTAAATTATACCTTTTTTTCCAAAAATTAAGACCCTACCCGGAAACAAAACCCAGCATGAATTTTTGTTTTTAGAACGCTGGTAATTGAAGCCTTGCCCTAAATTTAAGCCTTGATTAAGATCCTTGGCAGTACGAACGGATTTATTTCATCAGTTGAAACACACGATGAACTTATTACTCAAATAGTAATGACAATTTTAATACCTAAATAAGTGCAGTTATTTGTTTGGAGATAATATGCTCGAACTATATCAATTTCAGCATGAAATACTGAAGTGAATCATGGACAGTTAGACGATTGGGAAAATTTATTTGGAAGTGGCGGGGATGTGGTTTTCTAGACGAATGACGAGAATACCCTGGACAGATCTGGAAAAAAAAAGAAAGTAATGAAGAGTTACTGGGGGGGGGGGGGGGAACTGACTAACGAACATAAATGATTGCTAACATCAGAGACAGCTCTTTGGTCATGACATGAGAAAGAGGAGTTCACCGTGACAGTGGGAGAGCTGGAGGGGGTAAGAGCCAGAGGAAGCCCGAGAGAGAAAGTGCTAGACAGTTTGACATCATGGCATGGGGAGATCATCTATGTCAGAAGTGATTGAAAGCACACGAGACAGCAGGTAATGGATAGATATAACCACCAACGCAACACGCCATGGACTAACAAGAAAATCTGCTCCGATTTACCGTCCTGACACCGTCTCTTATTCTTTCTTTCCACTCCCCTTTCTCTCTATGCCCGTCTCTACATTTTTCGTCTCTATCCCCAATTTTTCCTTCTCCATACTTTATCTATTAGCCGATCCTCTCAACAACTGAAGTCACATGGAGCGAAACACACCTGGTCGATACGGCACATGTTCTATACTTAACCGGATCATTTCCACGCCAATTTTATCACAAATGTTTAAAACCCGCACGCTAATTCCCCCTCGAATTTAACAGTCACAAACAACAACACCTTGAAGCAGCCACTAGTTTTACTTCTTCTGTGATCACTGGTGGGTGACCGTCTGAAAGATCGGCTCTAAGAACCTAGCTACGTGTGTCATTACTCGCGCGTTCCATTTGGGCTATCACTCGATCTCTAGCATCGGATCAACACGCTGAACATTGAGGCTATGCAGGATTGAAGATCTGAAGAGAGCAAAGGATTAGTATTTGATCGTTGTTATCAAAGTCAGAAGCAAGCGCGGATAGATCAAACAGATGATAATTGGTCCAGGGATAAGGCAGTCCAGTGTGACTGCTGATAGAAGCTAGAGCAGAACAGGGACAGTTGCGGGACAAATACCATTTGGGAACTAGTCCCAAAAGGTTTGTTTTGCCCCCGACTGAGTTGCCCCCCTGGGCGACACTGCCGCCTTTGGTTTTTGTGGGAAAGAAAACAAAAAAAAGTACAGAAGTGGAATTTAAACCCCCGGCTACAAGACGGACAGAGCCCCATTTTTTGATTCCCGTCTGCATAGTTTAAATTTTTGATTCCCCTTTTTTGAAAAAAAAAATGAAAAAAAAAAAAATTTATTTTTTTCGTCATCAGCGTTTGCGACATCATGGGAAAAAAAGGTTTTGCTCGACTTTCTGCCCGTTGCATTTAATTTCCCCCCCGTTTCTGGTTAACTTCATTTTCAAAACTATTTTTAGATATCAATGCACATAATTAAAAACATGTGACAGGAAAACCGGAAGGCCGAGCGGGTCTAAAAGGGTCTGCATTTAGGTGGCAGTCCCTTGGGCGTGGGTCAAAACCAAATTTACAATCGATCTTTTTTTAAGGGATGGGGGGGGGGGGGGGGGGGGGGGGAAGATTTGGTTTTAACTATTTCAAATAGATATAACATATTAAATTTTTGATGACTCCCCCCCCATCACAAAAAAAAACAACAAAAATTACGAGTGTCAGAAGGGGGTTTAACCCCCCACAAGAGTGAGACAACTTTTTTTCTTTCAAGCAACTTTTGGGTTACCGTTTGGGATCGCCTTCTGATTCTGCGCATTGCCAACACCCAATTTTATATCTGAATCACCCTTCCGCAGCGCCCACTAAACGACTGTTATTTCGTCCCCAAAAAATCCGGGCAAAAGCGCTCAATGTCGTAAGGATGCAGCCAAAAGTGACGAGGGAAAAGACAATGGAGGAAAGGGTTAGGATTTTC
>CAJHNH020004904.1:0-29292 GCA_905116865.2 Candidula unifasciata
GCGTGGTTCAGCACCTCTATGTTCTGTGTGTGTATATGTGTGTGTATGTGTGCGCGCGCGTGGTTCAGCACCTCTATGTTCTATGTGTGTGTATATGTGTGTGTATGAGTGTGCGTGTGTTCAGCACCTCTATGTTCTATGTGTGTATGTGTGTGTATGTGTGTATGTGTGTGTGCGCGTGGTTCAGCACCTCTATGTTCTGTGTGTGTGTATGTGTGTGCGCGTGGTTCAGCACCTCTATGTTCTATGTGTGTGTATGAGTGTGCCTGGTTCAGCACCTCTATTTTCTATGTGTGTGTATATGTGTGTGTATGTGTGTGCCTGGTTCAGCACCTCTATGTTCTATGTGTGTGTATATGTGTGTGTATGTGTGCGTGGTTCAGCACCTCTATGTTCTATGTGTGTGTGTGTGTGTGCGCGCATGGTTCAGCACCTCTATGTTCTATGTGTGTGTATGTGTGTGTGCGCGTGGTTCAGCACCTCTATGTTCTATGTGTGTGTATGTGTGTGTGAGCGTAGTTCAGCACCTCTATGTTATATGTGTGTGTATGTGTGTGTGCGCGTGGTTCAGCACCTCTATGTGCTATGTGTGTGTATGTGTGTGTGCGGGTGGTTCAGCACCTCTATGTTCTATGTGTGTGTATATTTGTGTGTGTATGTGCCTGGTTCAGTACCTCAATGTTCTATGTGTGTGTGTATGTGTGTGTATGAGTGTGTGTGTATGTGTGTGTATGAGTGTGCGTGGTTCCGCACCTCTATGTCCTATTTAACACAGTTGAAAGATAAGTCTAAAAAAAATATATAAAACATACCTGAAGGTGGACAAGTTTCAGTGCCGTACCTAGAGGTTTTACACTGAGAGCAGCTCCCTGTGGTAAAAGTACACAAAGAGTTCAAACACCCATCTGAGCACTGGCTGGTGCAATTTCCGCCATAAAATCCAGTCTGGCAACTTTCACAATTTCCAGTTGCTTGATTACATTTATTGTTCTCGCATTTATTAGGGCAGTTGTACTGACAAGTGGGACCAAAATAACCATCTTTGCAATCGTTGCAATCACCCGTGGATCTGTCACATCCAGATGTAGTTCTGCAATTTGCAGGACAGACTAAGATAATGAAATAAACAGAAAACAAGTTATTTGTGCAATATTTTCAAGACAAACTGTCTTATTTAAGCATACTCCCCCCCCCCCCACTTATTTTTCTTCAACATTTACAGGAATTTCTTTAGACACGGGATATTAATGTCTTACAATAAAGTCTGTCTGGCAGTTACACTCCTCTAATGTTGAATGCTGGATTAAGAATCGACGTCATAACTCTCGGGACACTTTCATTTGCGCTCGGTCGCCATCTTCAGCAGCCAGCGAAGAGTTCCAATTCCGATGGTGCCAGTAACGGTCTGATTATACATCCGTCTCGCCTTTACATTGAGTGTTGAGCGTCGACCAGATCCCCTGGTAACTCCCCGCAGCGCCATTCTACTCAGACCGTAATGATCTGTCTAAGCACCCGCACTGTTCACTCTCTCTCAAAGGGCCCTCACAAAGTCTAGTTTATCATACATTAATTCACCACCAAGTGAACTCCTCTAATGGGTCAACATAATTAGCACATTGTCCAGTAAAGGTGAACAATTACATACTATATATCATATTATGTAATATATGTTATATTACATTATTTAAACAGCATTACAAATCTATGGTTAAGCACAAACAAGGAAATAATAGTCAATATGAGAGCACCTTCTTCGTAGCAACATATTGATGCAAGCCACAGACCGTCTCGCAGTCATACAGGTGGACAGAGTTGCTTTTAAGTTGAAATACTACATAAAGTTTCCCAGAATTTCATGAGCTAAGAAAAAAAGAAAGCAGTACTTCTTCTTCTTCTTCTCTTCCACCTTGTACCTCATCGAAGTGCCGGGGGAGATGTATTATAGCCCTATTATGACTGATGCTCATTTCTGTAAGGCTGTTCTTAATGCCATCCCTCCATATTTTCCGAGGTCTTCCACTATATATATGTGTGTGTGTGTGTGTGACTAAGGCTGATGACCCGCTATGACAAACATTTTGTTAAATGAAGTGGTCTTCTAGCTGCAAGAATCATAATTATGCGCACCCAAGATACAAATTAAAGTTCGTAGTGCTGACAACATTGTGCACTAAGCCAACAACATACACATCTGCTGCCTCACTTTTAAGATTGCAAAAAGGACCCTCGTATCCACGAATGCAAGAGTTACAGGTCCCATTCCTTTCATTGCAGAGACTGCTGAGACACCCTGTGCTACAGCCCACATGGCAGGTCAGGTAGGTTCCTGTACAGACTAAAGATGGAATAGGCTACACATTAAACTTATCTATACATCAATGCATACGTAATTATAAACATTGTAACTACTAACCTCCGCCCCCCCCCACACAACTAACGCGCGCACCCACCCACAAACACACACACAGACACACACACGATATATATATGTTTGCATGCATGTACATGCACCACTTGGTGGTGAACTGATTGTTTCGGTGTACTGGTGTATTGACTGGGAGCTAGAGAACAATGTGGAGCAGATATGGATCCCTACGGTCTAAGGAGAATGGCGCTGCGGGGAGTTATTATCAGGGGTTTCGACCGACGCTCAACACTCAGGGGAAAGATGTACAATCAGACAGTTACTGGGGCAGTCAGAACTGGAACTCTTCGCTTGCTGCTGAAGATGGGGACAGGGAGATTATGAGTGTCCTGGGTTTCAGTTTTTAATTTAATTTTCAACACCGCGTGTAAATACTAACCAACAACTAACTCTGTGGCTTAGGCGTAACTAACAAAAAGATAACTCCGAAAGACCTGGTAAAAGTCAGCTGGAGACATTCTGGGAGCAGATAGTTCTCACTGATTTCACCAGTGGTACAAAGAGCAAACGATCGAACGTAAAAGTGCCAAAAAATAAAACGGCTAACGAACGACGTGTTTGGCTCCACAGCATCCCGTAAAGGATGCGCAACTAACTAAATGTAAAACACAGGTAACGACAGAACATTGCCACATGTAAATTTAAACACCAAATATTTAAAACAGGACAGCGAACACAGTAAAGATGCATACCTGGAGGAAGGCAGTGTTTTACTCCATACTTGGTAGCATTACAACTAAAACAGTGTCCTTTGGTAAAATCACACTTGTTATCCAAACATCCGCTGCTTGGGCAATGGCTGGTGCAGTTATCACCAAAATATCCAACTTTACAGCTGGCACATTTCCCAGTTGTTTTATTGCACTTGTTGTTGAAGCAGTTTGTCGGGCACGGCAAGTGGCAGCGGTCTCCGAAGTAGCCATCAACACAGTCTGCACAGTTGCCAGTTACTAGGTCACACCCGGTGGTTCCCCTGCAGTGTCCGGAGCATCTCCCTGAGCAGTTAAACCCATATGTTCCCTGCGAGCATACTAGGATTGGGAAATATGTATATGCTGTAGTTATTTATTTCTGCAGACCGTCCCCCTCACCCACTCACCCACCCACCCACACACCCACCATCCACACCCACCCACCCACACACACACACACGCACACGCGCACACACACGCACACACACACGCACACACGCACAGACGCACGCTTGCACGCACGCACACACGCACGCTTGCACGCACGCACACACGCACACACACACGCACAGACGCCCGCTTGCACGCGCGCGCACACACACACACACACACACACACACACACAATAATATAAAAAAAATGACGGAGCTTTTCGGAGTATTCCTAACAATTACATCTGACTATGTACATACACAACCTGACGTTACCCTATATTTATGTCCACAGAATCGCTGGCAAAACCACCATTGTGTGTTTAGGAGTTCCCATGGCTTTTTGTTTCTAGAAAAAACAAGAGGTGTTGAAACTAAAAGTTTCTAATGAAAAGCTGACCGTTATGTTATGTTATCACAATTGATGTCATCCAGTCCTTCGATGCAGCAGCCACTATAAGGTACCTTTACTAATTTGTTCTCATGAGAAGTTGGTTATAGTATCTCCTGTCTTTACTTCCAATGCAGTCTAGACGTGCTTCACCAAGCTTTGCTCCTATTTCATGCAGTGGTGTTAGCATTAGCTATTCATCATTATTCCTCAACCAAGTCCGTACAAGAAGAAAAGAAACAATGACAAAATAAACGATTTGACCATCAACGAAATTTTAATAGTAAACAGCATCTTGTCTCGAAAAGTGAAATATATTGGCTATATGAATCGCCACTGTGAATTTGAAAGAACTGTGTAATTCCAGATGTAACTTGGAACGAGTGTGTCGTGCTTACATTTGCTCTTAGAACCCATTTGCTTTTGTGATAGGTAGCTCTGATGCTGTCCAGTTATTGTCCAATTGCATCATACTCTTCGAGCACTGACCATACATTGTCTCGGTTTACCAGGATCAAGGCTTTTTCTTGATCAGTTAAAGTCATATCTAGTTCGTCGTTTTACTCTCTAGTTTTCTTACTCATTTGTCTTAATTTGGAAAGGAAAAAAATAGGTGCACTCACTTCCCTTTCTGAAGCCAAATCGCGAATTATTTAGCGACGGTTCTACTCAACTAGAGGGTTCAGTCTGTGTGCTTTCAACTTGCTCTCATTGGTGACGGTTCTGACTTTAGCGTTATGCCCTCTTTGTTCTGAAAGGAGGCATGGTGTCCGCCTCAAGTGCTAGAGGTTCCGGGTTCAATTCCCGGTAAGGGCTGGCTAAAGGCCTGCTCGCGATCGAGCGTTGCAGGCTGATCGGGAAATTCAAGGTATGGTGTCTCCAATTCATGTTGATTCCGAAGCTCCTATGGCCACTGCTAGTCTACGAGGTGACGATGACTGCAGTGGAAACCATGGAGAGGAAAATCAACACAGTCCTGAAAAAGTGGATTGACCGCCTTGTCTGACCGACGTGGCTCTGTATTGCAAGCAGGCAAAGCTGGTACTCCCGTTCAAATCAATAACCGAAGAGTTCAAAGCTGGCAAGGTAAGACTCGTCATGCTCTTGCGCGAGTCTTCAGACCCAAATGTCATCGCTGTCCAGCCCGCTCTCAAGACTGGTCAGAAATGGAGGGTCCTCGATGCGATTGAATCTGTGCAGAACGCACTAAAATTGAAGTAGATAATGGGATACACTCAAACTGACCGTCGAGGCCTAGGTCACGGGAAGGTCAATTGGTGGTCAAAAGCCTCAGCCAGAGAACGCCGAGACATGGTAATACAACAGTTGAGGGACAGCGAAAACGAGGTTCGGGTCCAGAAAGCAGCCCAAAAGTTGCAGCAAGGCGATTGGGTCAGCCTGGAGAGCGCATTGCCAAGAATACTCACATGGGGTGAGATCTGGCGAATGACCCCGTTGCGACTGAGCTTTATCGTTCTTTCGGCGTACGATGTATTACCGTCCGTTGTTAATATGGTTAAGTGGTCTGCGACCAACGATCCGACTTGCCCGCTGTGTAAAGCAAAGCAGACGCTAGAACACGTCCTGTACGCGTGCAGGAAAGCCCTAGGCCAAGGCCGATATACCAGGCGACACAACAAGGTGCTAAAAGAGTTAGCAGCCGTTGTTGACCAGCCTAGAATGAGGGCTAACGCTAGAGCCAGTTCTAACATCGTCCCCATACGTTTCCTCAAGGCTGGGCAAATTCACAAAGGTAGAATCAACAAAAACGCATACGCTCCATCTGTGCTAGACTCTGCGATGGACTGGTTACTGGCGGTTGATCTGCCGGGCCATGAAAGGTACCCTGAGTTAATCCGGAAAACCGACCTGCGACCTGACATAGTTCTCCACTCTGCGGAGAAACGGCAGCTCAACCTGATTGAGCTGACCATCCCGTATGAGTCGCGTTTGGACGAAAGTCACACGTATAAGCTCGAGAAATACGGTGATTTAGCAGCGGGTCTGCGGAGAAACGAAGCGTACACAGTACTTTGTCTTTGCCGTAGAAGTGGGAGCGATAGGTCTCGTCTCCACTTCAACTCTACAATCACCAAGCTTTAAAGAACTAGGATTGCGCGGTAATGAACCCCAAACGAACACTCAAACGCAGTATTGTTAGCATTAGCGTTTTGGCGAGGCTTTGAGCTGAAATGCGGAGAGGGCTCTCAAGCTGGCTTTGGACGAAACACTGAAACAACGTAGGGGACTGGCATCAACGAAAATTGCTGGTCCGCATCTTTCTATTCGCAAGGGGTTTCTTGGCCCCTTGAAAGTCCATCGTGTCCGAATTGTCTGCCAGTGATCCTCTGCCACCTGCTAACAAATGTTGTTCCTGTGTCCCATACGTGTGTGTGAGACTTGTCGCTCTGATCGTCCAGGTATTGTGATTTGCATTATAGGCTTCCACGACCATTCTTATCTCGGTTTACAGTACCTTCTGCAAATCACCAAGTCATATCTTGTTCGTTGTTTTACTCGAAAGAAATCTTACATCGGTTGTCTCAATTTAGAAAGGGGAAAAAATGGTGCACTCTCTTCCCTTTCTGAAGCCAAATCGCGAATTATTTAGAGACTGTTCTACTTTACGTCTTACTCTTTGTTCTAATAGGGGGTGCGTGGTCTCGGGGCATGCCGTCTGCTTCAAGTGCTAGAGGTTCTGGGTTCAATCCCCGGTAAGGGCTGGGATTCTTTCACCTGGACTTTTCTAGTAATTCCCCTTGGTCTCTGGGTAGTGAGATCGGACGCCCGTGTGCATTGTTGCATTGTTGTATTTCAGAATTCTCGCCAGTGCTAGAGAGCCTGTGGACTGTGCTGAGCTTCTTCGGACTCAGACTTGAGTAAGAAGAAGAACGGAGATCTTATGGGTTACTACCTGTGTGCCATGATGTTGATCTGTTGTCCAAACCTCAAACCTCTGTGTTCTAAAACATTCTATAACCAAACAGTGGAAACTCTTACGTGTAAGACATAGGCCATCATCTTTGTAGCCGTCATTACATTTGCACTTGCCAGTCCTGTAGTCACACTTGTTGGTTCTGCAGTTGCCACATCTCCGTGAACACAGAAATCCGTACGTCCCGGGAGGACACTCAGGGCCACACATGCCCGTAGGAGGGAAGCAGATCTCATTGGGCTCACACTGACAAGGATAGTCACACTCGAAGCCATAGTTTGTGAGCTCACACCAGGTTTCTGGATACAAAGACAAGGTAAAGGAGTTTTACATAAATCATGTAATTAAGTAATAGTTGTTCCAATTTCACAACAGAGGGGTCCATCCTTTGGCTGATCCGTATCTGTGCCTAGGAAAACCACACAGAATGTCTATCACTGTCCCTTTTTAGAGGAAAAAAGGACACAGACTGCAGTCTCGACAAAGCAGCCGATAGCATACGTATGCACTATATGCACTAAGTCAACAGATACATCCGACACTGAAATTGTCACATATCGCTCATGTCACGTGCCTGATTTAAGGATTTCTCCTTAAGAACCAACAGCAATCTGAAACAATTATGTTGAGTCGTTGGCTCGTATTAGTCTAAGGGATATCCCATCGAAAAGCATTTTAAACTAAAACCGCAGCTTACAGTGTCGCGCCATGCACTCAGCGTGGTAGCTGGGCGACGAAAGAATATCCATTCAGTCCACATATGGAGTAAATGCAACCGCTAACTATCATCAGACGTAAAGGCGACTGACTGTGGTGTTTCCTGTAAAGCTGAGTGTGTCTGCCCGTGAGTCCAGTAACCAACAATCGGATGTGAAACGGATGTGCAGGCAAAAATAGAGTTCTACTCCTTTATATAAGAAGGTGCATGTCTGGTAAATCCTATTCTACCCAGCAGAAACAATTGTGATAGAGAATCCTTGTCTTATACTCTGGAGCATAAACTATGATACATCATTGACTTGGATTCAAAAGCACCAGCTAATACGTGCAATAACGTTGCTCTTTGCATCAGTCTTGACACATATGGACTCCATTCTCCTTTCTGTTTCAATGTAAAGTTAGTACGAACAGAATATCGACAAGTCGTAATTACTGTTTATTGCATGGGTAACAAAGGTTTCACCCAGTCGTTGTCCTAGATTTTCACTCGTCGTTTTAAGACTCACTCACGAATACTGAACAACAGGAATACAGCTTGGCTATAAATTCAGTTACCTTTCAGTCTGTAAGTTCCATTTACGCTGGTGTCTTGCATCTGAATCAAAGTACCACAAATATTCACAGTCGCTCGACATTACAATTTAGAGTCACTTCTATTCAGCCATATCCTGACGTTCTGTATCCTCACTCTCTCCGTCAGTAGTCACAGTTCATACAAGTCACTTGTCAAAATGCCTCCTGTAATGTCAAACACCAACTGACCCTATCTCATTGCTCACCTGCAAACCTTTGTTCCCATCCAACAGGGTTTTCTTGCAATATTTTACCCAGACACGGGAAATCCTAAGCGTACCCTTGTCATGCCATCCCCTGCTTAACTGACCCTTGGCGCTATCTCGGCAACCCTCTGGGATTCCTGGGAATTCCCACTCATTACAATACGGAATCCTTGTCTCTCATCCAAAGGAACGTGCTGTGATGCCAAATTCGTATCCTGTACTCAGAAACACCTACTACGATGCTAAATCCTAAGTCCTCTAAATTTATAATACTACTAGCTGTACCCGGCCACGCGTTGCTGTGGCATAGTTTGGCTAAATGTAAATGAAAGAAAATAGAAATCGCACGTGTCTAATACAATCATTGTCTGCTCAGATATAGATATAGTCTTTAACCCCCACCACCACCACAACTAAATCCACCTACTACTCTCTCCCTCATCAAAGGTTTTTGGAAAAGAAAGACAATGGAAATCGCACGTGTCTAATATAGGTAATGTCGCAATCATTCTCTGCACAGATATAGAGATAGTCTGGTTTTCCAACTTTAGAACACGCACCATATAATTGTGTCTTTATATTAGTGGTTAAATGGTGTTATTAGCACAGTTACAAAAATGGTTATTTGGTTACCACATGCTAAAGCTGTTTGTATTTTTACAGGGGAAGGAAGTAAAGCTACAACGGTACTTGTAAATAACAAAGTAAGTCGTAAAAAATAGAACAGCGGAGGTAGCGTTAGTAAAATATAAACAAATTAAGTAATGAGAACACCTGTAAAGCTCTTTAAGTTCTCTTAAATTTAAGTCATTACCCCCTCCCCTCTTCCATCGACTTCTGTTCTCTCCCTCTTCGAAGGAATTGAAAATCCTTAGTTGGCGATATTTTTTTTTTTTTTTTTATTTTTTTTTTTTTTTTTGTAACTGACATTGACATCCGTGTCCATCCGGACTAAAATGGGGAGCAAGAAATGTAATAGGTAGTGAATGGGGCTAGTGTAATATTTACCACATCATCCTTCAAGTATCAGCACAACTACTACTACGACCACCACCACAGTAGCTAAAATAATGTCACTGTTATCTGTGTTGCCATCGGAGTAGACAGAGAATCGTGAGCCAGATGATTTGGTTCCGCATGACTAGTGCTGTCGCCACAGACTGGTCAGGTTAGGATGTATAATTTTGCTTCCCGACAGAAGAATGCCATAACCTTACCGGCGGTCTTCACATGAGAGCACTACGGTGTAACAGCCCAACCACAACTACTACTGCTGCTGCTACTTGAAGTGGGTAAAGCAGTTACTGTAACTTAAAGCTCTCTTAGTAAACCCCCACCCCCCCCCCCCCCCCCCCCCCAATTCACCGACTACTCTTTCCCTCATTGAAGTAGTTGGGAGAAAAAAAAACACCTGAAAAGCAAATGAAAACAGGAAAAATACACCATAATTAGGAAATGAATGCTATGGTAAATAGCACAGCTTAAAATTCCAACGCAGATAAAATAACTAAATCTAAATGAAAATAAATGGAAAGCTATGAAATTTCAGCGTAACCATGCTATCGTAAAGTTTAAAAATGAAATCATAAGTATGCGAAATGGTCAAATTTAATTATCAAATGGTTTAATCATTTACTTGTTTTTTTTTTTTTTTTTAGTATTATGGGCAACATGGCTAGTGCTGTCACCACGACAGTGCAGATGAGGATATTATTTTAGTCTGGGGTAAAAAAAAGAAAACTTAACTACTGCGGATTCGAACCCTGGTCTCCCGCACAGGAGCCCAGTGCTCTAACCATTCGACCAAGCAGCCACTTTATCGGAGTAACCAAAAGAGAACTAAACTATTTGAGATATGTGTCCCTACTACTGTGTCCCGATTTTAACAACCCTCAAAACCGCAGGCAATTGTTTTCTCATAGACAGATATTTTAGATATATTAATGAAACGACACAACAATAGAAATCGCACGTGTCTAACACGGTTAATGAAGTTAATGTCGCAGTCAATGTCTGCGCCGACTTTGAGATAGTCCTATCATCGTCATACGGTTGCGTGTAGGGTTGCTTAGGGTTTGGGTTAGCGGAAGGGTTAGGGGTTAGGGTTAGCGGTAGGGTTAGGGTTAGGGTTAGGGTTAGGGGTTAGGGGTTAGGGTTAGGGGTTAGGGTTAGGGGTTAGGGTTAGGGGTTAGGGTTAGGGGTTAGGGTTAGGGTTAGATGGGAAAATTTTCACGTAAGAGGTCGAAATACTGGCTGACAATCTAATGTTTGTGGGAGTCGCGCCACTGGAAGTGTGGCAAATATGACGGTAATAGCGCGCGGCTGGTGCCCAATCGGTGGCGAATTGTCCGTGTCAGTAGCATCCACCGTCCGTCGACTGTTTACGCGTGCATGCGACTGTGCGCGATTATAGGGAACTACGGCGTCACAATTGTCACATCTAACGCTACACCTAACCCCTAACCTTAACCCTGAACCCTAACCCCTAACCCTAACCCTACCCCTAACCCTAACCCCTAATCCTAACCCTAACTCTATCTCTAACCCTAACCGTAACCCTAACACTACCCCTAACCCTAACCGTAACCCTAACGCTACCCCTAATCCTAACCCTAACCCTACCCCTAACCCATTCCCTAATCCTACCGCTAACCCTAACCCAACCCCTAACCACGCAAATTTATCGGTCATTAAAGTTTACAGATCGGCAAAACACCCACAGACAGACACACAGAAACCCCCTCCCCCCCCCCCCGCTCCCCCCCCCCCCCCAGATTTTCCCGCAGCGTCAAAAGAAAAACCCAGATCTGGGGGACACAACCAAGTATTGGCAGCCCTGATATCGACCTCACTGTCGTGTTTGAGTCGTGACTTTTTCCGCTCGTTGTTGTGAGTGCGGCCAAGGGAAAGAACTCCCACTACGTCGACCGAAGCCGACCTACTTGCCGGCCAAATCTGCTAGGAGAGCCTAGTTTTAAATATTATGGCTTAAATTGTGGTCACCTATCTCTAACAGTGACAGGTTGAATTTCAAACTATAATGGCTCAAAATCCGGTATCAAAACAAACATATCCTGAAAATGTCAGCTAAATCGGTTCAGTAGTTTCCGAGTCTATAGGGGGCAAAAAAAAAAAAAACACACACACACAAACATTGATTTTTATATATATATAGATTTAGGGGTACATAAATTAATTGTTAAACAAAGGTCAGATAAATTGGTGGCTTTAAGAAAAACCCAAGCAGCTCTGCAATTACAAATACACACACACACACATACAATCGTATTAATCTGTACAGGAGTGTCCGACATATTTGTCTAAGTGTGAGGTTATGACTTTTGAAACGCAGACTTGCCCTCTCTACCTAGAACTTCGAAAAGACACTTGGCCTCAAAAGCAAAGTGTGCAGAGCAAGCTATGGAGAATCATAAACGACCTGCTACCGACATGCGAGTTCATAGAGGCAACCCACCTGATGGTCTGATCTGAGCATATGAAACCAAACGCAAAGAAGCAAGGCCAAATCAAAGGAAGACAAAGCAACAGGATACACCAAAAAAGAAGAGGAAAGACATGCACAAATAACAACAGGGTGGAGGACGAGCGGTCTGAATCGAAAGGAAGCATCAAGCCCAGAAATGGCACAAATACTCGAATTCAGTCACGAAAGTGACACAAATAACCCAGACCACAAATATAGGCGGAGACTGTGAGCAGCCTCGGCTAGCTAGCAGCAGTCTGAAAGTGGTCGATTTTTTAATTTTTTTCTCAAAAGGACGTGGATTTGAACGCAAAGAAAAAGAAGAAGAAGATGAAACGCACTATAGATGTGCTTACCTCCTGTCACTTGCACTTCACATATCTCAACCTCTGGAGTAATTGTGATACTCAGTCTGGTGAAGGGAGTCCAGTCAAACATATGTATAGCGTGTTTGTAATATGCCGCACCTCTTACACTGCGGGACGCTGTTTTGTTTGATCCCAAATACATCTGAACGAAAAAGTTATGAAGAGATGTCGTGCCTGAAAGTTAAAAAAAAAAAAAACAAAGACATTTTATTACCTGCTTTCTTTGTTTCGCCTGTACACTGGCACCTTCCGTCTTTCCAGACGATAGTGTTATACTGTGAGGAATGGCTGGCGGAGCGGTTTCAACTGAAGCGGGAGACCCGAGTTCGACCCCCGGTAAGGTGATGGAGTTTTTCTGTAAATAGGGAGGGGGGGGGGGGAGAAATTAAACATCCTAACCTGCACAGTCCGTGGCCACAGTACTAGCCAGGCGGCCCTAAATCCTTAGAACCAAGCCTCCTCCCACTCCCTAACCTGTCTACAACCACCCCCCCCCACCCCCAACCCGTCTACACCCCCAACCCGTTTACACTCCCTAAAAAGTGGTGAAACAGACAATTAAGTTAGTTACGTATTCTTTACACAACGTTGCATAACCAACTCTAGCATTTTTTGGCTGTTGTGGTTTTTTTCTAGGCAAAATGTACATTCAGTAGTTTGCCATTACTTTCTCAATAGTCAGCTCTCGGTACCACTGCGGAAACCAAGGCTACACAAATCGTCCACAGCTGGGATCGAACCCGGCACCCCTTACTTACGAAGCGCATTGGGGACGCTATGGGGCCAACAGGTGGGGCTTGGGGGGGGGGGGGGAGGGAAAGGTTATGAGGAAATAACTTAGCAGGAAAAGATGTAACAAATACATTGGTACAGAAAAGATAGGGTCCCAACAGTCAAAATGGAAAGAACGCAGGAGATTGCAAACTGCAGCCGTAACGTTCTCATAGGACATGCTTACATGCAGTACTCCTCACAAGGTCAATTTCTTGTAGCTGTATGTTATAACACTGCACAACCCTTGACCCCGTTAGGGTCATGGAGGCGAATCATTGTAGGAGCTTTCACTTGACCACCCACCCCTTCTCCTCTTCTTTCTCAGTCTTCCGCTTGTTGAATAAGTGAAAGAGGTAGTCCTGTCTATATCTTGATTTTGTCATTCTAGATTCTTCTTTATCTCCTTCCTTTTTTTCTTTCTATTACTAACACCCCCCCCCCCCCCCCCCCCCCCCCCCCAAAAAAAAACCCCACCATTCCCCCCTCCCACCTCAATGTTCACTAAAGCATAAAAGCATATTCCAAGTAAAGGAATCATGTTTCCCCGCGTGCTCAAACTAAACTGGCTTGTGACGTTTCACCACAGCCAGAAGAGGCTCCTGATATACTACTGCACATCTGATTATTTTGTCTCTTACAAATGTATTAGTCTGGGATATGTTATTTATCAATAAATAAATCATATAAACGTTCTCTCAAAAAAAAAAAAATTGCCTACGGTAAATTCTAAATGTAGCTACAAGAGACAGGACAAGAGATGAAGATATCAGGAGAGAAGCTGGAGCGGAATCAGTACTAAACTACTTCAAGCGACAACAGGTCACATGATTTGGACCTATGTCAAAGCTACCACCAGATAGTGAATCACGGAGAGTCCTGTCAATTAGACATTATAGAAGCAGAAATAGAGGTCGACTACGCAAGTGATGGATAGATGGAATATATGACGCTGTAAATATCAGCATCTGCCTAGCACCGATGGCACTTTAAAACATGATGCGGAAAATCAGAACAGACGAAGACGACAATGACGAAAAAGAAAAAAAGAAGAAGAAGAAGAAGAAGAAGAAGAAGAAGAAGAAGAAGAAGAAGAAGAAGAAGAAGAAGAAGAAGAAGAAGAAGAAGAAGAAGAAGAAGAAGAAGAAGAAGAAGAAGAAGAAGAAGAAGAAGAAGAAGAAGAAGAAGAAGAAGAAGAAGAAGAAGAAGAAGAAGAAGAAGAAGAAAAGAAGAAGAATAAAGAAGAAAGTGGAAAAAAACAAGAAGGAACAAAGAAGAAGGGAGAAGAAAGAAAAAAGAAAGAGGAAAGAGGACAGAAGAAAGAAGAAAGATGAAAGAGCGAAGAGGGGAGAAGGAAGGAGGAAGGAAGAAGGGCGAAAGAGAAGAAGAAGGAGAAGCAGGAGAAGTAGAGGAAAAAGAAACAATTCTCAACGAACTCTTGACAGTCTTGAAATCTGACCCCACAAGTGGTCCACTGGCCTCAAAGTGTTGTACATTTATATTATAAATATCATGACACATAAATTATTCTAAGTATTTATTTTACCCCAGGGCGTAACGATGAGTATTCTGAATAGTAGATGTGGGTTAGGAACGTCAATGATGACCTGTTTGGCAATTTCTGGATATACAACCTGGCAATAAAAGTTGTCATCTACAGGTCTCTCCGATGTAAAGTTTCTTCCGACACTAACGACGGTCGTGTTATGTCTGTAAACCACATTCCTACCTGAAATTAAAGGACTGGTAACAGAATCTGCAGACCACAATAAAAATACATTTTAGAGATGAAACAAAAAACTAAACATGTTGCAACAGTTTGAAAGATAAATGGAAAAAGAAAGAATGAAAGATGGCAACAGAATATTCTCAACAGCCTCTCAAAATGGCAAAGACATACCTAAGTATATCGAAGATATTTTTTGTTGCATTGATTTGCATGTTTGCAAGATGCTAAGTATCTCTTGAGTTTCAACCAAACCCTCTCGCACAGAGAAGCCGTAAAACCATCACTTTCGGGTGGGGAGGCTAATTCCTTGTAAACATCCCTTTCCTGACGTGTCTATTTTGATCTGTTTACGAGACACACATTTAACACTATTGCTGCGTTCACGCCTGCGCAGACCTTACTGAGGTCATATATGGAAATATATTAACTAAAAATACAATTTAGAAAAGTATCTTTCCCTTCAAACCAATTTTAAAAAAAAATGCTTAGTTGAATTCAATTTTCTCCCATAAGCCTCGATAATAGATGTCAAGGGATCACGGCATGAGTCTCTTGATAATAAAATTTATAAGTCCCGGGTAATGTATTGCATTTAATGCCTCACCCTGTTCATGTTTATAGATTACTAGTAGTAGTTGTGAGTAGACCTTTACCGCACCAGGACATCACACAAGCGATAATCACCCGATGACACAAGGTGCCACCATGCGGATGAGGATCACCCGTGGAGAGGTCCCAGAAACCGCTTTCAGCATTAGACCATATTTATGGTCGGGATATATTACGGCCCCTAACAAAAGCCAGGGTAGGGTTTCAAATTAAAGAAAAATTGCATCTCATAAGGAGTGACTGGATACGATGAATGTATAGATTACTACTTTTAACAGCTTTAAATATTCCCTAAAAATGTTGGGGGTTGTGGCAAAGTTGGGAGAAATCAACACCACATTGAATTCAATAGCCAAATGTCAACTGACCTGTCGTTTTAAGATGTCAAAAGATAAAACCATACTCACCTCCACTAACAAAAATACTACACAACATTGTCGTAATTCTGCCACTGATGACCAGATGAGACATCAGTAAGATATTGTCACAGCTAACATCCACGATCCCAGTACGAAACAGGTACACTCTTTTGTTTAAACAGCTAACGGTGCCATTGATTTTCGCATCTATTGCCTCATATGCATCACCCACTGAAAGGAAGCAGACACTCCAGCAGTTAAAACGTTTACGTATTAATAGTAAGGTAAAGTACAATACCCGGGTTGAAACTGACCACAATAAACACCTTGAGCAGATTGGTTTATAAAATAAAGGTCTAGCCCTATATGCCCAAATCGCATGAATGCGTGGAAAAGGGTTCTTTATTGTCCAATACCGTAATCTGTACTGAAGTAAAGTAAAAGAACCTTATTATTCCACTGGTGGATGGGACACATGATGTCAGCCTCATTTTTATAAAGACCAGTTGCCACCGGGTGGGTGGTGTGATGAACATAATTCTAGCCGCCTTTACTTTGTGGTGTAGGGTAAAGAGAGAGGGATAGTACCTCACGGTGAGTGGCAGCCATATCCGTATGGATAGTCCAGGATCCTATTTGGTTCTCATCTCTTTACCTAGCTCATGTATGGCTCCACAAATACCGCTTGTGTACGACGGTGGCCACACCACAGGCAACAGTCTTGGCTGACTGGCTAAACTACATGAGTGAAGTGGGAGTAATATCCTACTAAGGAAGATGTCCATCCCTAGTACACAAAGACTGGGACGGTAAGTAAGGCGGAAGAATTTAATTGTATAGATCAACGGCTTGCAAAGCGAAACAGCAAAGTGTGTGGCACACATGAGGCGTGTTGGGACACGAAGGAAAACATGGCTGGCCATCGTGAAAAGATTGGGACCTTACCACGTAGCACCTAAAGACAGTAATGGAAGCACAACAAGTTAGAAAAAGCGACGCAGGCACATCTTGGCCCCCTGGAGTAATGCGTGTTGTAAATACAAACAGGGAAGAGACAAATCCTCTGTTGACTAGGGTAGAGCATAACGACGAGTGCGCCTTAAATTCTTCTGAAAGGGCACATTCTGACAACGCATATCTGAAAAGTAGAAAGAGATGTCTTCGTATTGGCACATGAGATGTTAGAACGTTATATCAAGTTGGAAAATTTGACTGTTTAATTTCTGAGGCAAAGAATATTAATTTAGATATTTTGGGAGTATCAGAAACAAGATGGACAGAAGCTAGCTGCCTAAAGAGAGGTGATTACATATTTATTAATTCTGGAGGAGAACATCATGAACGTGGAGTAGGATTCTTGATAAAAAGAAATTTAGAGAAGTTTATAAGCGGGTTCTGGGGTCACAATGACAGAATTATATTGATCAAGATCAAGGCAAGACCTTTTGATATTGCAATAATACAGACATATGCACCAACAACTGACTACAGTGATGAACAGCTTGAAGAATATTATGAAGAACTACAACAAACACTGAAAGTTGTAAAATCATCAGAAGTCTTAATAGTTATGGGAGACCTGAATGCAAAAGTGGGGAAAAAGAAGCACAAAAATACTGTAGGGCAATTTGGGATGGGATCAAGCAATGACAGAGGAGACAGATTGATACAGTTTTGCGAAGAGAACCAACTCATTATCTGTAATACATTTTTTCAACATCCACCTAGAAAACTGTTTACGTGGAAGAGTCCTGGAGATATAAATAGAAACCAAATTGACTATGTAATGATTAGAGACAGATTCAAAAACAACATAAAGAACGCCAAAACATACCCAGGTGCGGATATAAATTCAGATCACAATCCTGTGGTAATAAAAATGCAACTTAAAATTAAAAAAGCAGGAATAAAAACGCAAAGGTCACCCCACATAGACATATCAGCTTTGAAACAGCCAGAAATAAGCCAGCAGTACCTAGTGGAGGATAAAAATAAATATGACAGATTAATAGTTGAAAGCATGGAACAATATCGACGGGAGAATCCAGAGGACACAATTAATACAAAATGGGAATGTTTCAAAACTAGTATAGAAACAGCTAATGCCATCTTACCAGTGAAAGAAAACAAAAAAAATCAAGTATGGATGACTGAGGAAATTATTAAAAAAATGTCACTAAGGAAGAAAGCAAAAAACACTCCAGAATATTCATTAATAGACAAAGAAATACGAAATATGTGTAGAACTGCAAAGGAAACATGGATTCAGTTAAATTCAAAGAAATAGAGGATCTTGAAATAAAACACAGAACCAAGGAAATACATGCAAATATAAGAAAACTTACAAACAAGGAAAAACATTTAACAGGAAATGGGTGTATTAGGGGGAAGGATGGACAAATTATTGTTGATAAGAAAGATATAATAAAAAAATGGACTGAATACACAGAAGACCTGTTTTGGGACAACAGAGGTGACAAACAGCCAATCCATAATATTCAAGAGGGACCAAACATATTAAAGTCTGAAGTAGAGAAAGCCATTAAACAGATGAAGCAGGGAAAAGCTGCAGGTCCAGACAACATAACTGCAGAAATGTTAAAATCATTATCTACTTTTGGAATTGATACTATCACAGAAATATGCAATGACATTTATAACTATGGGTACATTCCCAGGGAATGAAAACATCTGTTTTTATCACACTACCCAAGAAATCAAGAGCTGTTGATTGTGAAGATTACAGAACTATTAGCCTAATGAGTTACGTAACTAAGTTACTCTTGAAGATAATATAAGCAAAAATTCAAGATAAAATAGAGAAAGAAGTTTCTGAAGAGCAATTTGGATTCCGTAAAAACAGTGGTACTCGAGAGGCCATAATTTGTCTAAAGATGCTGACTGAAAAATATATAGAAGTTCAGAAAAATATTTATGCATGTTTTATAAATTACAAAAAAGCTTTCGACAGAGTGCAACATGAACAACTAATTGCAGCTCTTCAAAACATAGGACTAGATGAAAAGGATATCAGACTTATTAGAAACTTATACTGGGAGCAAGAAGCAACAGTAAGATATGACAATATCTGCTCACCCCAGATAGAGATCAAGAGAGGAGTAAGACAAGGATGTGTGCTGTCGCCTAGCCTTTTCAACTTATGTACAGAAACCATTTTTAAAGAAATTGTAGAATTACCAGGACTGCACATCAATGGTAGAATAATAAACAATCTGAGATATGCTGACGACACAGTGTTGCTAGCAGAGAGTGAGCAGGAGTTGCAAGACCTAGTGGAGCAAGTAAACAGAAGGAGTGCAGAATTTGGATTAGATATAAATTTGAAAAAGACAAAAACCATGATATTTAGCAAAGAAAATAATCAGCTTACAATGAATATCACAGTGAACGGGGTGAAATTGGAACAAGTTAAAAATTTCTTATATCTTGGACAAGTAATAACATGTGACGGCAGAAGTGAAACAGAAGTCAAGAAAAGAAAAGGGATGGCCAAAAGCATTTTCAACAACATGCAAAAGTTACTGACATCAAGAGAAATAAGCAATACATTAAAAATGAGAATTGTCAACCTTACTGTATGGCACAGAGACATGGACAATGAACAAACAACTGGAAAATCGTATCAATTCTTTGGAGATGTGGATATACAGAAGATTAGGTCGTATTTCATGGAAACAAAAGCTATCAAATACAGAGGTACTGTGGAAATTGGGAATGAAAAGAGAGTTGCTAGGTGAAATAAAAAAGAGACAAGTGAAATATTTTGGCCACATTTAAAGACATAACAGTATTGTAAAGATCATTCTAGAGGGAAAGGTTCAAGGTAGGCGAGCAAAAGGCAGAAGGCGTTACAAGTGGGAGGATAACATCAAGAGATGGACGAACAGCAGTATGAGTGAGTGTACACCAAGGGCAAGAGACAGGGCTTGTTGGAGATCCATTGCAGCCAACCTTCATTGTGGAGACGGCACCTGATTGATTGATTTACTTTCCAAGTCATTACCGTGTACCCATTTGAGACTGGGGCTACCTGGGAGCTTTGGTCGGTTCGTAAAGTAATCCGATTTAAGGCAGATTAGAACCAAGTACTTTGCAGTCTCGGAAAAGACAACAGCACTCACATCTATTAAACGCATAAGGCAGCCGTCAGAAGGGCCAACACAAACAGTCCGCTACTAGAATAGCTATTTTGTTGATGGAAGCACCAATTACTATAAATCAGTAGCTGAACCCGTAATTAAGGCCCAACCAGTTTTGTGGTAACAAGCCACTCGCCTTTTTCGTTATCAGCAGTTCATAAAGCATTTTGGGCACAGGCGTAAAGCATTCCATGTGAAATCCACAGCTCGCAGTGTCGCGCTGTGCACTCAGCTCTATAGGTGGAGCAATGGAACTATTATTTGTTCCCACCTCACACGTACGTGCCTGTGTAATTCTTGTGTGTGTATCTTCAACATGCAAGCCTATTGTTGGCATCATTGTTTGATGATGGAACAAATAGGACAGAAATAAGAAAGAGGAAAAGTCACATATAGTAATGAAACAACTTCATAGCAGAACAGTTAAGGTAGAATTTAAAATCCTTCGGTGGGTTGCAAAAAAAAAGGGGGGGGGAACAAGGAAAAGACCCACTAGTAGTTCTGTATGCCCATTTTATGTACCCTGGTGCCAAGAACAGGCGCAGAAACCCTGCAGCTGCCAATAGCCTCCAGCCCTACCGCACCTGCCGCCTAACACCGACACCTTTGGGTCATTAGGTATGCAGTATGGAATCGAAGGTGGACATTAATTCTTTTTCAGACCAAGAAAAGTGCTTTTGAAACAGGTAAACTCAGGAGATAAGTTGATGAGGATCCATTTTTATCAAATTTAACATTATATTCATTTGCTGCTATCCTCACAGTCAGACATCAGTCTTCGCGAATTTGTTCTGACTTTGGGAACGGGTTTATCAGACATTGGAAGCCCAGCTTCATCTTCAGTCGATTCCACAAGAGTTTTGAATTCTAAATAACACTTCAGGTTCGAGATAAACATTGTTCGCCATAAGCTTATCTCGTTAATTCAACTGCCTCAAGAACACTTTTCCCAGTTTAAAACGTAACTAATTTTCACCCTTGGCTCTATGCTGCACACGTAACGGCGCAACGTTCACTAGCTAGAGACGGGTTACTTGTGTCTGCTGACATGGCAGCGTAACCATTTTGTCAGGTCATTAATGCATTGTGCTGACATGCTTTGCTTCACGGATGCTGTTTTTGTTTTGGCTATAACTAATTGAGTCTCACTATTTAATTGTCATTTAAACTGTCATTACTGCCTTGATTTTTTACCACTTTTGCGGTGCAAGCAGTGGGCTCTGAGCTTGAGAATGTAGGGCTGTGTGGCTGCTGTCGCCACGACAATGCAGACTAGTATTTTATTTTTGCCCTCGAGAGAAAGAAATCCTCTGAGGATTCGAAAGTGAGTTCTTAACCGTTAAGCAAGCCGCTGGTCACACAGAGGAACAATGGCGTTAAAAGCGTGTACTTACATCTGTGTGGATATCGATAATGAATTCTGAACCAGGTCATGAAGGTGGTTTCAACAAGGTCCACTCGAATGTTTCGTGGAGTCGTGTAAGGGCTACAGGTGGTGTCATTATCATCATGTGCCCAGTCACTAGAGAATCGCCTTCTGATGATCATGTTAACTGCAATATAGTTGTATTTAGTCGGATAGCTGAAGTTAAAAGTGTTCGCATCCCCGTGTGGGTTCTGAGACCCAGTGTGAGGAAAGCAAGAATAGACCCACTGCCTCCCTGACAAGCATGTCGTAAGACTCCACTAAATGGGGACTTCCTTTGAAGTCAGATTTCATCTGCCTGAGGGGTGGACAAGGAACCAGCAGTATTCATACATGTAAACTGATTCTGGAACAAGACTAGAGTCCAGAGGTGGACACAAAACCAAAACTTGCCGCCGGAGTTTGCCGCCGGTGAACGCGAAGAAGAAAAAGAAATGGGTTTCTCTCTCTCTCTCTCTCTCTCTCTCTCTCTCTCTCTCTCTCTCTCTCTCTCTCTCTCTCTCTCACTCTCTCTCTCACACACACACACACACACACACAGACAGACAGACAGACAGACACAGACAGACAGACACAGACAGACAGACACAGACAGACAGACACAGACAGACAGACACAGACAGACACAGACAGACACGACACAGACAGACACAGACAGACAGACCCAGACAGACAGACACAGACAGACAGACACAGACAGACAGACACAGACAGACAGACACAGACAGACAGACACACAGACAGACAGACACAGACAGACACACAGACAGACAGACACACACACACACAGAGACAGACAGAGAGACAGACAGAGAGACAGACAGACAGAGACACAGACAGATAGAGAGACAGACAGACAGAGAGACAGACAGACAGAGACACAGACAGACAGAGAGACAGACAGACAGAGAGACAGACAGACAGAGAGACAGACATATTGATTGCTAGCTAAAAAATCATAATTGTTTGCATTAATAAATTCTGATTATGGTACCACACATTCAGGCAGTGAAGGACACGGGAGCTTGAGCATAAAGATTGGAGGCCACATGTCTAGTCCAGCCACAAATAACTGTGCAGGTGAATAACCCCGCCCCCTGACAGGAAAAGCTATCATAGACTGACTGATGATTCGAACCGAGGTCTCTTGCATAACAGCCCAGCATGATAGCCCTTCGAACAGCGTTTCTTCCAACAATTATTATTAAGCGAATGCCAGCTCTCTAATAATGGGTGGTTGCATGAGACATATCTCTTCAATGTTGTCTATGTTAACATATACTTCTCCCACTCTCTTCCACGATACAATTCTCATACCATTATCCAAGAGCTACCAGGACAGTCTACTTTCTAAACTGACCACCACAGAAATCAAAGTCCTAGTTCATAGAGATTGTGAAACACACATACAGCTTGGAAACCAAACATTGGAGGTGGCTTACTGTATTGACATTCAGGACCAAAATATTCCTCAAAGCAGGTAACGTTTGGGAGGCAATGCCCATCCTCGTGGCAGTTGAAATATGGACAGCGACAACTATAATGGCAGTTTTTCCCGTAGAATCCTCTTGGACAAACTGTAAATAGATTTGTTAACGGTTAGTTTCATATGTTTTACTCCTGGTGGGGATTCTAGAGCCCTGCTTAAGGGGCGGGGGGTTGGGGGGGGGGGGTTAGACCCACTGCCTCCTTATAAGGCATGTCGCAAGAGTCGTCTAACTGGGGGTTTCCTTGGAGGTCGAAGTGCATCTGCCTGAGAGACAAAGAACCATTAGTCTGCATACAAATAAACCAGATCTGTAAGACGGATGTGTGCAAGTGAAATTTAAGATATAAAGTCCAAAAGTGTACGAACAACAATAATATTCCGCCAGAGTTCACAGCTAGTTAACGCAAAGAAGAAGAAGAAGAAGAAGAAGAAGAAGAAGAAGAAGAAGAAGAAGAAGAAGAAGAAGAAGAAGAAGAAGAAGAAGAAGAAGAAGAAGAAGAAGAAGAAGAAGAAGAAGAAGAAGAAGAAGAAGAAGAAGAAGAAGAAGAAGAAGAAGAAGCAGAAGAAGAAGAAGAAGAAGAAGAACAACAACAACAACAACAACAACAACAACAACTACAACAACAACGACGACGACGACAACAACAACAAGAGGAAGAAGAAGAAGGAGAAAAAGAAGAAGAAGGAGGAGGAGGAGAAATAAGAGATGAAGAAGAAGAAGTGTGTAATTAATTAAGTCAAACTCGAAATAATTTATACACGAAAACCTGAATCACAAATACCATGAAAGCAATTTGGACAAGAAATATCTTCAACAACAAACCTTCAAATGTAAATTCCAATAAGCCCACAAATAATAGCAATGACACCAGGATCTGCCTGCACGTAATTTGTTGTGATTGCTTCATGTGCTATATTGTTATGCATGGATCAAGGTTAACTAAAAATGAACCTGAAAAGTATAATAACGAAAGAAAAAATAAATGAGAAAGAGTGGCGTGTTCTTCTGTCATGTGATGAGAAAAGGGGCATTAAACAACATTGTGATGACTTGAAAAATCTACAGTAGAAGCGGCAGAGGTAGACCAAGAGCGACGATGCTTGATGGCCTAAAGGGATGTCATGGTGGAATATCATCAGTCGATATGATTCAAAATACCAAGGATGGAGATCTGTGGTGAGACTTGAGCGCCAACGTCACTGGGCAGGGAATGTGTTGATGATGATGATGTACTGTTTTAACATTATGGTATAGTTATTTATGTTTTAACTTATCTTCTAACAATATTAGGTATATATAACGTTTAAATGCGAGGCATAACTTGCAATCGAGGGAAACTTCACAATCGGTGCAACGAAGCAAGGTCTCGTGACAGCAAGTACACTCGTTGTATAGTATAGTATAGTATAGTATAGTATAGTATAGTATAGTATAGTATAGTATAGTATAGTATAGTATAGTATAGTATAGTATAGTATAGTATAGTATAGTATAGTATAGTATAGTATAGTATAGTATAGTATAGTATAGTATAGTATAGTATAGTATAGTATAGTATAGTATAGTATAGTATAGTATAGTATAGTATAGTATAGTATAGTATAGTATAGTATAGTATAGTATAGTATAGTATAGTATAGTATAGTATAGTATAGTATAGCATAGCATAGCATAGCATAGCATAGCATAGCATAGCATAGCATAGTATAGCATAGCATAGCATAGCATAGCATAGCATAGCATAGCATAGCATAGCATAGCATAGCATAGTATAGTATAGTATAGGGGTTAATTACTTCTTCTAATTTCGTTCGCCCGAAATAGATTGTCTGTACAGTATGAACTTCCTTGTATTTTGTAATTCACTTTACGACTCGTAAATCTACTTCGGATTGAATCTGTGCATATCTCAGTGCGATGAGATATTTTAAGGACGGTTCTGAAAAGGGCCGTCTTGGGGTGTCGGCGGGGGAGGGCCCTCACCAAGAGCGACCATATAAGTCTTAGGGTTAAATGCTGGGATGCTGACAGGTCAAGGACATTAATGGCGAAGGCAAAATCATGAAGTACGAGCATTGCTTTGAAAACAGGGCAGAATGATGGCGACAAACGAACGAAAGTAACACACAGTGGAAATGATGTACACGCTGAAGACAATCAACAACACATAACACGCATGAAACATAGCAGTTTTAGTGTTGTGTTACTCTTAAACGAATTCCGACTAACACTAACCTTAACCCCCAAACCATCGAACCACCCCTCCCCGACCCCATATAAAATGACCTTCAGGAAGCTCCCTAGGAATTCCTTACCAAATCTTTCAGCAGACAAGATGGGGTGAACAAACTGAGAAGAACCACAATTTTACATCGGTAATATTAAAAAGTATAGGCACCACTCACCGTGCTGTGAGGAAAGATCATATCAGAAAGGGAATGCGAGCGAAGGAAGGAATGATTGCGGAAATGATGAGAGCTGAGCGTCTGACAAGCAACGGATTAAACACAAATGTTGTTAACAATGGTCCTGAAATCCCATGCTATCGTTGTGGAAGACTTTTCTTGACACGGGTGGGTCTTGCTAGTCACACTCGCCATCGCCATGGGCTGTGAGTCCCATACCTCCTCATAGCGCAATATAACACTATCGTCTGGAAAGACGGAAAGGCACCAATCATCATCAGGCACCACGATATTTGTAACGGAAATGGCGAAGTTAGCGTGTATTTAATCATAAAACACATATGATTACACAAATGATGAATCTAGCAGTAGGAAAGAGTATGGCGTAGTATTAGATTTAATATTCGGCTCTCCTAGCAGATTTGGTCGGCTTCGGTCGGCGTAGTGGGAGTTCTTTCTTTTGGCCGCACTCACAAGAACGAGCGGAAAAAGTCACGACTCAAACACGACAGTGAGGTCGACATCAGGGCTGCCAATGCTTGGTTATAACTCCCATAACTCCCACTAAGCTGGCCGACGCCGTCTAGCTTGCCGGCCAAATCTGCTAGGAGAGCCTAATATTCTGACCTAATAAATTAGAACTGAACTGATTGCTGAAGTTACGAGCAGAGCACATATGAAAATATCCCGAACACCGTGAAGTCGGTTTTTAAGTCAACATAATAAATGTCTGTGTTCTGCCGCCATTCTAGGTTTACTAATCCTCCCTCACCCAATGCTACACTTGACTGCGGGGGCTAATATGACTGTGTTGTATGGTTGAACACGGTTTCTGGGATTTTTGCTCCTGTCTGATTCTTATACTTGAGGTGTTAATCCTATGGACAACAATCCTAGAGGAGAATAATGACCGGGTCAATAACTTATTCCTTGGGGAGTTGAAGCTAAAATGGGTTTGTGCTGAAAGCTGACGAATCTTTCGTAACCTTTACCCAGATGAACCCGGAGCAAATCAGTACTAATAAGAAGTTGCGCATTCCACTTTGAACATGAATAACACCAACCTACCTTATCAAACGTTATATAAGATAGTGTACGTCGCAAGGTACCACAAACAACTGTGATGTTGTATGCATTTTTTTTTTTTCTAGTTGTATGGTCTGGAAACTTTTACAGTGGAACTCCATGTAACGTTTGCAGACGTCAGTAAAATAAAATGTACACCCTCTAATATATAAACGAAACAAAGCAAATTTTGTGAACGCACTATAGTTAAATGTCTTTTACTTGTAAATGTGAAACACAATTTGACGTGCACAGTTGCCACACTCACAGCGTCTTAACAGTGGCTTATGTGGAGAGAGTTGAGTTGAGTTGATTCAAGAACCGACATCACAACACTTGGAGCATTCACATAAGCGCTCCCTCCCCATCTTCAGCAGCCAGCGCAGAGTTCCAAAACTAATGGTGCTAGTCAGTAGTAGCATTCTGATTAAATTCATTATATGGAGTTGAGTTGATTTGAGTCAAGAATTGACATTACAGCACTCGGGGCATTCCCATGCATGCGTCGTCATCATCTTCAGCAGCCAGCGCAGAGTTCCAATACTGATGGTACCGGTCACAATCTGGTTATATGTCCATCTTGCCTTTCCTCTGAGTGTAGTGAGCCGGCCAGACCCTCTGGTTACATCCTGGTGCCTCATTCTCTCCAGGCCATAATAAACTTCTTTCTCTACTGATTCAGTTGCTTGTTCCCAAAGGGCCACGACCACATCTGCCTTGTCGTGTATCAATTCACATTATATGGAGAGAGACCGGACTATACGGTATAAGGATCAATGAAACTAATCCTCTTGTCTTTTTAAATAGATTTTAAACGCGAGACTGTACAAAACAAACTCTAAAAGAAGTCAAAGTTGTAGAGTCCGAGGTAGAATAAGAACATAAAGAAAAATAACATCAGAGAAACTCCTCAATATGAAGTGTGTATGTTCAAAGGGGTGAGCCGCAGAGGTGTAGCCGCTAGATGCACACCTGCGATTTCAGGTCGTAAGCTCAAATCTGCATTTTTTTTTCCGTACATGATTTTGCCTGCCAGGTCGACTTAGCTTTAAATAAGTACCAGGTAAAGTCATCAGAATTTTATACTAGAGACAACATTGCAGACATAGATAATCTATTTCAAGCGAACGAAATAAGAAGAAGAAGAATCGGAAGCGAGTTTAAAATTTGGTTTGTTTCGTTTATATTAGGGTTCTAACTTCAATTCATTGACGTCTGCACCGTTACTTGGTGCGCTGGTGTATAACTTTTCAGATCATGGACGTTCAGAAAAAAAAAATAATAATAATAATTCTCACAACTTCGCAATTGTTTGAGGCACCATGCGAGCTACACTATCTTACATAACATTTGGTGAGGCAGGGTGATGTTTATTTTCCCAGTTGAATGCGTAACTTCTTACTAGTACTGATTTGCTCCGGGTTCATCTGGGTAGAGATTCGACTCAAACACAGCATTCAGCACAATTCCATACTAACTTCATCTCCTTAAAGCCTGTTGTCAGCATCGCGATATATCCATACGTCCTTATTAGGATGAAATGTGTTGTTATTTGAAGCCCCACCCTGGTTTTTACCAGGGGCCGCAATGTAGGCAGGTCATAAATATGGCAAATTGTCTGAACGCGGTTTCTGGGACCCCTCCACGGTGATCATCATCCACATGGTGGCACTTTGTGTCATCGGGTGATTATCACTTGTGTGATGTTCTGGTGGGGTAGAAAGTCAGTTAGTCAAAGCCTGTTGTCATCTGGTTATCTACTCGTCTTGTCTTTTCCCCAAGTCTCAAATGACTCCCAGAGCCCTGCAGATACACCCTGGTGTATCATTCTTTCCAGGTTACTAATTTGTGTTGTAAATCGTTAGTGCTTTAGCCAGTCGAGAGAGACATACGGGGACGCCGGAGAAGTACCGTCAACCAGCACAGAACGGGCACTATTACCCGCGGTGTGCTTGATGTACATGTTGATTTGGGAGCACAGACGACTTTTGATCATCACACAGATCGCCTTTACTTCCCATGACTTTACCTAGGATTTAAGACTGGGGGACATGGGAGCCAAGGTCAACTGTTTCAAAAATGTAAGGCTACGTAAGGATTTGAACCCATGACTTTCAAATCCGCAGTTGAGCATTTAGCCGCTACACCACGACGGTTCCTGCATAGAAGCTGCATTTAAGTGTACTTTCATATAAATATTTTTTGCTGTCATGATGCCTTGCTTAATTAAAAAACAGGACTTTACTCAAATATTACAACACTACATCATCATTCTCATCGTCATCATCATCGTCATCATCATCGTCATCATCATCGTCGTCGTCATTATCATCATCATCATCATCCTCGTCGTCGTCATTATCATCATAATCATCATAATCATCATCATCATCGTCATCATCATCATCATCATCGTCATCATCATCATCATCATCATCATCATCATCGTCATCATCATCATCATCATCATCATCATCGTCCCCATCATCATTATCATCATCGTCATCATCATCATCCTCATCATCATCGTCATCATCATCATCATCATCGTCATTGTGATCATCATCATCATCATCATCATCGTCATCATCATCATCATCGTCATCATCATCATCGTTATCATCATCATCGGGCCGCTCGTAAAACTCCGCAGATCTTGCTCTTTGATATTTTGAATGAAATCTGCTGATGATGTTCTCCCATGTCATCGCTTAAGGCCGTCAAGCATCATCTCTTGACTTCCTCTGCTGTAGATTTTTCCAGTCGTCACGATGGATTTCCATCGCCTTCTTCTCATTAAATGACCGAGGAATGCTGACTGCCTCTTTCTCGTGAAAAACAGTACATATCGGTGGCGAGGTATGATCCCACAGCATGTGTAAGCGTTATCAGGTAACGGCCACACTGAAGAGGGTATCAACGATGTTTCCCTCCTCGTCGATTCGCTGTTTAGATGATGCGTTTGCAGCTAGTATTGTCATCATTAGTAACTGGTAACTTTCACACATTACAGTTTCTGAATCAGTGGCATAAGCAGGCAGCAAGCGATC